>PVHY01006652.1:41401-73147 GCA_004024945.1 Uropsilus gracilis
TTTTTTTTTTTTTTTTTTTTTTTTTTTTTTTTTTTTTTTTTTTTTTTTTTTTTTTTTTTTTTTTTTTTTTTTTTTTTTTTTTTTTTTTTTTTTTTTTTTTTTTTTTTTTTTTTTTTTTTTTTTTTTGGCAGTTCCTTAAAGTGGGCAATAAGACTTTTCCATTTTCTTTCTTTCTGTGGGTACACTTTTTACCATGTCCCCATGATTCTGGAAGGTTGTGTTTTCATTTTATTTATCTCTGGGTGTTTTTTAATTTCTTTTTTTTCTCATCATCCCAATAGTAATTCAATAAAATGTTGTTCAGTCTCTACACAGGAGAGGGTTTTTCTGCTTTCTTTTTATTGTTCACTCATAGCTTAAAACCATTGTGATTAGGAAGATATGTAATATGATTTTAATCTTAATGACTTTTTGAAACAGTGCGACCTGAAGAAGATTTTTTAACTTTGACTTTAACACATACAGGCCTGCTTCCCTCTCTGAAACAGGTTTACAAACAGGTCATTTACCTTTAACCTTTACGTTAACCTTGAGCACCTCTGCCTGCTTCTCTCTACAAAGCAGGCTGCAAACAGGCCATTAGCATTTACACTGTACCTGCCTATTATTGATATGCAAACATCAGCTACCAGCCTCTCTCTGCTTTCTTCCCCTCTTTGGACCTAAAAAGAAAAACTTAAAGCACAGTTTAAATTCTTGTGGGTTCCTTCCACCATCCCCAGCCTTCTCAACCAAAGTATCAAACCAATGCAAGACTATCAGTGCAGACTAATTTATTTCTAACAAAGTGATTTTCTGATTATCCTAATTCCGATTACTTTAACATTGTCCAAAACCTTTCTCAGCATTGTCCAAAGTCCTTTCCCAGATTGACCAGAAATCCTCAGTCTCTCAGTTCTGATCATCTCACCAATGTCCAGTCAGAGTTCATCTCCAGATGCTTGAAGACATGTTCGTTTGGCTGCTCCCTTGGCTTGTTTCTCCTTGTCTTCCACGCTGTGTTCTCCTTGTCTTCCAGGTAGCAGGAACTCCATGGTGCCGGATCAGCAAAGTTCACTTTCTTTTCAGGCCTAACTTTTGCACGGCCTCTCACAGACACAAGTCAAACTCAGCAAAACAAACTCCAACACGGAGTTCAAATCTGCAAACTTCTTAACTGCATTTAGCACACATGCTGCCAGCCTGGGCCAGCCAAAGACTGCAGGCCCCCAGGCCCTGGCTAAGTCCTCATGGCTCACATCTTTACTCTACAAGATGGCCGATTCCCATCTCTCCTCCATTGAACCTCTCTATCCGATCTCCATATTGGAATACCAATCTTTGTTTGCACACCCTTTATATACTTGATTCCCCACCTTCCAGGAAACCTGTTTCACCTTGACCATTTCACTTCTTTCTCCCCCTTCATCTCCCTGAAGGGAAATTCCAACTATGGTCATTCTCACATTTTAGCATCTGTCCTTGAAATCTGCAATCTTAAATAGGAGACAATGGCGGGAGGAGTAGCACACCCTATCATTTTGACATTTTCTTCATGGTCCAACATGTGTTGTATCCTGGAGAATATTCTCTGTTCACTTGAGAGAATGTGTACGTATCTTTTTTGAGTGCTGTGCTCTCTAAATTCTACTAATTCCTTGTGGTCAAATTCTTTGCTTAAGTTGTAATTATTTCCTTTTTTTTTTCATGTTAATTGATACGTTCATGGTGAAAGGTGTTGTAGACCACTATTGTGTTGCTGCCAATAGGTTTTCAGATTTAATAATAATTGCCTTATGTATTTGATACTATGAAGTTAGCAATGTGCTATACTACAGTTCTGTAACAGATACCCTGCCTAATCACAGGAGAGAAGGGAGCGTTAAGGAGTAATCACAAAGGAGAGAAAACATAGAGTTTATTCATTGTCTGCATTTGTTGATACTGGAAAACCATCTATTGAGATGTCTAATATCTTGATAAAAAAAAAATCCCTTGACTCAATTTCCAACTAGGGTCATTACATTATGTTCATTATTTTTATGTACTATCAAAAAATTGTTCTTGTGAATGTGTTTTTCCAGCTCTGTTTGGCAACAGAAACTGAGAGTGAAAGAAAAACTGGGTGGATTAAGAGGGTCAGAGGTAGGGTTGAAGGTCAGAAGAAAGGGCACTCTTTATCCAGGTATACTTTTTCTCTGTATCCAGTATCATCTTCACTCATAAGTAGTTTTCTGTACCTGCCTGTTTTATCTCAGTCTCCCTTATTCTGTCGGATCCTAGGCCCTTCGATTTTTGTTCTCTATCCCCTAGTAATGGACTAAATATTGTGACATCCCCAATGTGATGGTATTTGGAGACAGAACGAGCTAGTCAGGGTTTGATAATGTAATGAGCATGGTATCCTCATCATGGGGTTAGTGCCTTTCTAGGAAGAGAAATATGAAGGTTAGTGGTTTAGTGTTCTCTGTCTCTCGTGCACAAACCATAATGAGAGGTCTATCTCATCAAAACCTGACCATTTTAGCCCTTAATCTTAAACTTCCAGCCTCTCAAGTTGTCAGAAAATAAAATTCTTTTATTGAAGTCACCTAGTCTATTATAGTTTGTGTGGCAACCTGAGATGACTAAAATACTCCATTATATTCTCCCTCCCTTTGGTTTCTATTTAACATTACTCACAAACTCAAAAACTGGCCTGCTGCTGCTGTGTCACTAACCTGAATCTATGTCAATGTGATAGTCAGAATTTGAGGGAAGTGTGCTTTTCCAATCTTAAATGCTCACCATTGTTAGGAAATCTAGTACAGAGATTATCATAGGCATTGTGGTGCCCTCATTTGCTTTATCTAGGTTAGATTTGACTCTTGTCTTTCCTCCCTCCCTCCACGCCTCTCTCTCCTTCCCTCTCTTCCATGTACTTGTGAACAAGTGTGCTCCTTATGATACTGCCTCCTTACTGGAACAGTTCTTCTGAGTTCACATGCCTTCTCTTCTGTCTTTCTGCCACCTAGGCACTAGCACCTTGGTATCCACTGTGCATCCATACTTGTTGGCTTTCTAAGTACTTGTGCCTGCCAGCTCCCAGCACATTATTTCCTCAGCAACTGGCCCTGAATTTCTCCCTCCCCACTTTTTTGCCAAGTAGAAGCTCTGCTATTAAAAATAAAACTTGGCCCATCTTGAGTATCATATGTTTCCATCAGGGCTTGGTGCTGCATCCTGGCATAACTCATGTGATCACGGGGCACCTGTCTCAGGACTGAGAACCCACTGTTCCTTTGCATGTCTGATCACATTTTTATCTGTTCACTTGAAATATGTTTCCCAGCCTAGAAAAGACTTTGATGCTCATGATGAGTTGAGGGCCAGTTTATCAATGTCTTACTTAGTCTTATTAAACCTGTTTGGTGTTTCTTTAGCACTAAACTTCCTTATATAATAAGGTTCATATTTCTTAAGCTAGTGATTAGTTAGCATACATACTAGAACACAGTTTTTTATTATGTCGCTTTGCATGAGATTTAGGCTATCTAAACAAGGATATCTTAATATTTCTAGATATTTGATGACTGTTCTTTGGATTTCACATACTGCAAAGAATGAATGGTATAACTTTGAGGTTTTCTTTATCTGCAGACCAAAAGACATTTGGGGTAGTTTAAAACAATGATTGTAGGTGGGTCTTTATGCCTTTTACAGTTTGCTTTTATTATAAGAAAGGTGTTAAAATTATAAAATGGTAATCATTTTGTGAAATCTTACTTATTCTGATCTAAACTCTTCATTAATTTTTTTTTTATTCAGAGTTTTCCACTGGGAAATTAGATAGTCAAACCCAGATTCATTGCAATTTGACTATGATTCAGAAATAATGGAAGAGTGTCCTAAAATCAGTTAAGGATTTTAAAAACAATGCACACTCATATATAACAAAGTTTTGAAAGCAGTCAATGGTCTTTGTACACTGTTAAAGAAAATATCACATATTATACTTGAATATTGCCATCTATTAACCCTAGGATTTTCCTGCCTTGTTTTGTAAAATGGTAAAGTCTGACCTTTGTTTTCATAATACATTTCTTCAATTTTTGCTATGTACTATCTTGTTCTCTCTTCTGGTGAAGGAATTTTTATTTGCAGCACTTAAGAAACAATTTAATAGATTGTGAGAAAAGTGTGTATAAGATACCTATGACTAAAAGGAAGAAAAGACCCATTGGTTTAGAAGCACCTTACCTGAATGTCCTGAAGGTCTTTCCTAAATTCTGAAATGGTTGTCTGCAAAGGAGGATAGCAAACCTTTAAAAATGTCTTCCTATCCCAAAATTATAGAAACATGTTGGCTGTAGGCTGAGTTTCTGAGAATAAAATGCTTCAGGTCACAGGGGCTGGATGGAGCCGTGACTCTATTAATAGAAACCTGAATGGTTAAGGATGTAGTACAAAAATACATTCCAACTCTTATACCTGTTAGCTCAATATTGTTGATGAAACTTTTAAACTATAATGAGCTCCACCCTTTTCTATGACACTATGGTAAAGAATTAATAAAAGTTTAAGTATGTAACTGTAATAGAAAAAGTTTTACACACATGGTGTACTGTATTGTTTTAATTGAATCATCATCGTCATCTTACTAATGATCAAAGATACAGTTTGAATTTCATAAGCTTTTCTGTCAGTGTCCTCTTTGTCTTTCGGGAGTCACCCCAGTAACTACACTGCACATTATTTACCACATTCCCCTGCCTTTTTTTGATACATGACAATTGCAGTCTTGCTTTTCTGTGATCTTGAAAATCATGAGAAATAGCCAAGTACTCTATAGAATAGTTACTTTACCTACTCCATGTCACAGTTGTTTTTCCACATGATTAATTGGAGTTGTGGGCATTTAGAGGGACTCACATATATGAATTGCTTTTAGAGTCACATCATTTTGGGGGACCTGAGGCCATCGTGTTGGGGTATCAGACATTATGGCTGATACCATCTTCCACTGGATGCGGAACCATTATCTTTGTCAGGTTTTTCCACTCTCTACAGTAACTATTTATCCCTTCGCTTCTCTCTACAGTCTGTGGGACTGTACCAACAGTGATTAAGCTCCATTTCCTGGAGGAAGAAGTATCTAAGTGTTATTGAAAGTTCTTTAAGGAAGATTTTTGTGGTATAATTCTATCACTGATAAATTCTTATGTGCATATGAAATGATCTTTATTTCCAAAACTCTTAAAAATACATTGTCACCATAAATAAATAGTTGGCAATGTACCAGTTGGTGAGAAACTTTGAATCTGATAAAAGAAGCTTTCCCTAGGCAACACTGGCATATATTGAAATTGAGAACTTCAGGGGGAAGGCTAAAGTCAGCAGTCTCTTTCTTGTTGAGAGACAGATCAGCTCTGGGTAGCAACTGATCTGTATGTGTCCTGTGGGTGCCTGAGTTCTGACAGTGACAGTCCTTATTTCAGATGGCCTACTGGAACTCTCCAGTGGAAGATCGCACAGGCTATCCAAACTGACCCCACCTCCCATTCACCCCCAAATAACAGTAAAATCTGCTCTTGTGCCCATACACCCCATTTCAGTAGATGTTCCTACCATCTCCCCATGCTCTCTATCTAGAATCTTGGGAGGCATGTTGGATTTCTCCTTTTATCCCCGCCCCCCCGCCCCAACTAATATTCTTCCATTTCATAGATAGATCCCCCTGGACAAGTCCTTTTGACTCTCATAAAATTTATAATATTACACATGCATTATAAAGATTCACTGAGATCATGTGTTAGGAAGTAATTGGTATAATATCTAATACACCAATGTTCAGTAAAGACTACTAGGTATGACTTCTAGAGCTTAAATCTATTTTAAATCAGCTTCCTCCTCTGCAGAGCCACCACTTCTTTCAGTTCATGCCTGTAGATGTGTTCTTTTCTGGAGGGCTGCACTGGTATCGGAAAGCAAAAATCTTGTCTCTAATTCTATCTATTCCCACTCTGCTTGGGAAGTGACATTTTTAATGTCATCTCTCTGCTTCAAATCCTCCAGTATCTTCCACCTTATCCAGGATGCCGAACCCTCTATCACAAGCAGTAGGACCTTTCACACTACCTGCTGTTCCTTTTCTATCTCCCTCCCACCACACCTGCAGTCTCACCTGGGGCTCCAGCTTGCCCAGAGGTTTTCCCTCATGGAGGATGTTGTGTTGGGCACATTGACTTACAGTCCCTTTACTGGCTACTGTGTAAGCATCTTTTCCTTCTTCAGGATGACTTACCTGACTCAGAGGCCAGTAGTTTTTATACTGTCTCTACTTCTGGAGCACTGCAAGTAGCAACCCTGCCTCTGTGGCTTGACATGGAACACCTGACCTGTGTGTCTGCATGCAGCAGGTCATGCATGGTACATTGTGTTGACAGTAGGTTTTTTACTTTCCTGCAGGTTTGAGGCTGTTCATGACAAAGTTAAACTAACTGGAAATTTTTCTAGCCCTAGATGGCCCCTGTTTCCCTTCTCTGTAAACTTGTTTCACAACCCCCTCCCCCCCCAACTTTCTAGACTTCAAAGAAGACAAGACAGGATTCAGGCAAACAGCTGACAGTGATACATAGATAGAAGTTCACTCCAGAGCTCAGAAAGGGAGTCATCATCAAATTCTCCTTAAATGTCTGTTGTGATCATATATGCTAGATCAAAAGGAACTGAGGTTTTCTCATCTGTAGCCCATTGGTGAATCCATGGGGTCTAGAAGCTTATCTAAACTGGAAACTTCCAGTTTAGATAAGGCTGAGAGTCCTGACCATAATCCATTCTTTTTTTTGTAGATCATTTTGCAGGGAGGGAACTAGGGCATGTAAGTCAGATGTGATTGTCATCTGCATGTCCCTGGGCATGTAGGTTTTGTCTTGAATCCTTTATCAGATCCTCTGAGCTGTCTCATATATGGGGCCACACTAACCAGTCTACTTGGATGTTGTCAACTTGTAAAAATGTTTTTGTAAAAACATGAATATTTAAAGTTTCAGTTATCCATTATTGCCCCTAATGAGATCATTGATTTAAAATAATCAGTTTGTTTGAATTCAGCCAGATTACTTAAAAGCCAGTTTGTATGGATAGGCATAGGAAGGTAGGCATGTTTGTTTCATATTCCATCCCTTAATATACAAGAAAATGAGACTTTAATGTTGCTCTCAGTCAAGGAATTGGGATAAATTCTAGCTTTATAAATCCTTCCAGAATAAAAGATAACCCACAAATTATCTGCTTTCTTAACACTATAGCCTAAAAATTGAAAAATGCTAGTCATAAAAACCTTTTTCTCAGATAACAAAAAGTAAAATCTAAGGGTTACAATTTATATATAATACAAAATATGAACATACAATCATTACAATAAATAAATAAAATGTATTTAATGTACTTATCTAAATAAGTGTAAAATAATCAAGTTTATTTTATCATTTTTTCTTTAACGGCAGTAACATTGATTTACAGCAGAATATGTGGTTTAGAGGTATAATTGTCACAGGGATTATCTTTCCATTTGCTTGTGTCTTCTATTTCTTTTAGCAATGTCTTGAGGCACCATTTAGACACGAAGTTTCCTGAACCATGACTCATTTAATAAAGTCAAAAGATACCTAAGGAAAAATGAAGAACAAAAACCAACATCCTGTAATTTCTTTGTCTAGATCTTTCTCTACCCCTAGTCAATTCTTTCCATGTCATTATAAAGAAGACTATTGAAAAAATTTTTCTTCTTCTAGCTCATTGCTTGCATATAAGAAGGTATTGATTTTTGTAAATTGATTTTATACACTGCCATCTTGCTGAACTGATTTTGTAGTGGAGACTTTAGGGTTCTCTATGCATATTAATAGGTTTTCTACAAATGATGACAGTTTTACCCCTTCATTTCCTATTTAGATTCTTTTTACATCCTTATCTTGCCTAGCTGTTGTAGCTAGGGTTTCTAATACTGTATTGAATAGTAATGGTGAGATCACTCTCACATCCTTGTCTTGTACCAAAACTTTGTTTTTCATGATTGATGATGATATTAGTTGTGGGTATGTCACATACAGCCTTATGTTAAAATATGTTCCATACATCCCAAGTTTTTCAAGGACTTTTTATCATGAATGTAGGCCAAATCCTATCAAAAGCATTGTCTTCATCTATTGGAATGATCCTATGATTTTAATCTTACCTTTTAATAATGTGGTGAATTAGATTGATTGATTTTTTTATATTGATTATGTGCCTCAGTTAAGCTGCATTTAGACATGGGACTCATCCTTTTAATACATTGTTATATTCAGTTTGCTGAACTTTGTTGATGAGTTTCGCAGTTATTTTCATCAGGGAAATTGGTCTGTAGTTTTCTTTTTGGATGTTTTGCTTTAGGTATCAAACTGATATTGGCTTCATAAAATGTGTCTGGAGCTATTCCTTAAGTTTTACAAGATTTTGAGAAGAGTAGATATTAGCTTATCTCTGAAGGTTTGATAGAATTCACTTGTAAAACCATCTGGTTCCTGGACATTGGCTTCTGATACTGGACTTTACTGTTTCAATTCCCTTGCTTATAATTGTTCTGTTTGGGTTTTCTATTTCTTCCCCACTAAGCCTCATAAGTTTACATATTTCGAAGAATTTGTCTATTTCTTTTAGGTTATTGAGCTTACCAACATATGTTCATAGTAATCATTTACAGTCCTCTGTATTTCTGAGATGTCTTTTCATTTCTGATTCAATTTATTTGTAGTTTCTCTCTGTAAGATATCTAGAGGTTTGATTATTTTTTTCAAAGAATCGGCTTTTGATTTCATTAATCTTTTGGGTTGTATTTGTTATTTTATCTCAGTTATTTCTGCTCTAGATTTTATTATTTCCTGCTAATGATTTTGTATTTGTTCTTTTTCTAACTCTATAAGGTGAATGATGCGATTATTTATTTGATAACTTTTTCCTGTTTCAAGCTTTGTTTTTGTGGCTGATTTCTGGTTTGACACCATTTTGGTCAGAAAATATCCTTGGTATGACTTCACCATTCATGAATTTCTTTATGCTTGTGACTCAATATGTTTTCAGTCCTATAGAATGTCCCATATGCACTTGAGTACATTGTTAGGGAGTACTGAGCTTTCTGTCTTCAGTAAGTGTGTATGGGACCATGATGTGGTCTGTTGCTGGTCAAAGTGGTTTGTGCAAACTCAGTTTGTGCCAACTCAGTTTGTGCCTCTGTTACTGTTGCTAGCCTTTCTCTCTGGTTTTCAGGTGATGCCTCTGTAGTCTTTGGGATATACTTTTGGTGTAGCCTGGAGTATTTCAGTGTTGCTATACAATGTATCTTCTTGATCCCTCTATTTGCACATTCCCTGGAAAAAGAGGTGTCACAGCTTTTTGATCTTTGTCCTCCTCACTGGTGACCCTGTCTACTTAGCTTATCCCAGTACTCCCCCACATCTCCCACATCCCACCATTAGAAATAGAGCAGTTGGCTTTGCCTACCCTAAGTGCAGTTATGAACCACAGTTACCACAGAACCACAGTTACCAGTAGTGATTTCCTCTTCTTAACTCATTGTACGGGAAATGGTTTAAAATGAGGCTGTTTTTCACCTTCCACACAAAGGAGAACCCATAACCTTGCTGTGTTAGCAAATGATAGATGGCCCTTGCATTTACAGTGGTGTATCTGTTGATGCTTGTGACCAATATGTGGCTGTTGGCCAGAATTAGAGTCTCTCTCTCTCTGCCTGCCTGCCTGCGTGTGTGTGTGTGTGTGTGTGTGTGTGTGTGTGTGTGTGTGTGTGTGTGGTGTCCCCTGTCTCGGAATAAAGGCACATTGGATACAAAATAAAAGCTCCAAGAATCTTATTCTGTTTTCCCAAATTGACAATGAATCTTGTCCTGACCTGATTGCATAACACCCATTCACAATCTTGTTCCCCATAACTGAGTTTCCTCCACATTATTCTATAATGCTCATTCAGCATTGGTCCCAGTGAGCATGCCATGAGACCTCTGAGTCCAGGGCTGAACTTCTCTTAGTTTATTCTCTCAAGAGCAGACCAGGAACTTCCTCTGGTGCCATCTTCCCCGAGTCTCCCCTCTTGAGAATTACTTTGAATTCCATTATCCAGAAATTACCACATTTTACATGTTGCTCAGTTCTTTTTATTTTTGCATGTACACTGACCAAATCACTTCATGTTAGAGGAAGAAGTGTGTTTTGATTTTTTTCTTCAGAAGGTAATTTAGTTTACCAGAGTGCTTGTCTGCACAAAGTACGCAAGTCCACCAGTAACTCCAAGCCTATAAAAAAGTGAACTATATAGCCAGATACATTGAGTGTGCTTGCCATGCCCACTAATCACAAAAAAAGAAGAAAGGCAGGCCTCGGTTAATGTACAACGTCTCTTTATCCAGCTGCTTTCTAAAATTAAAAATATACAGCTGTGAGGAATTTTTGAAAGCACTATTTCTGTTGCTCTTGTGGTATCTATGCGTTCTTTAATTTTCTCCCTTTTTAATATTTTCCTGCTTTCTATCTTGTCTTCCTCTTATCTTTAAACCTTGTAAATAAAACCCAAATAAAATTGTCCTATATCATTGTGATGAAAGGGAGCTTTAACTATTCATTAATGGTTTCTTGCTACAAGAGAGCTGAGAAAGATCATCCTTTTTCAGTCTATACTATGTATATTACATGGTATAAATATATGACATTGTGGAATTGAGTTTAGGGCTTTCTGACTTATTTCTTAGCAGTTCGTCAAGCTTCATACCTCCTTGCCACTAATGAACTCATTTTAGATTGGGAATAATTGCAAGTTCAAAATCACGAATCTATGTACATTTTCCTGCTCTTTGTTTATATTACTTCTTGAGTTATGCTACCTTAACAGAAGGCATCTGGGCTCGAGCCGAGTTATGAGATGCCAAAAAGCAGTCATAAATCTAGGATGCCAAGAAACCATCATATTCATGGCAACTCTGGCAATTGCTTCCCAAATTTATGGTCATACACTCTCCAAGAATGTATCTATTTGGGGATGTACTTTAATCCTTGTCAAAGTCATTTGTTTTATTCTCTTCAATTGATTTATGAGGGGACTTGGATTGTTAACTTCTGTAGTGCCGTATTATCCATACAGATAGGGTACTTTCTGGAAATAGCATGACATACCATAGCTATGAAAATATGATTGCCTTCTAATGCATTTTTTTTTAGTGTGAAAGAGTATGAAATAGCACAGATAAGACTGCGTCCTTATTTGGGCTCTCATGATATATTCAAGACCAAGATTTTCTTTGTATGTTTTCTTTAGATCACTCCATTTAACCAAGTATTAAATTGAAAAAACTCTTTTGGTGAACTGGTGGTTATTAGTGAAGCTAATACAACAAAATGTTATGAGCTTTAAAGCTCATATAGTGGAACTAAGTTCCAGACTAGGTTCTTAAACATGCTATTGATGACATTCCTAACAATAGGTTAGCAGTTAGTACAGTGGTAATAATGTTGCAATAGAAAGTTAATAACATAGTTAACAAAAATAACTCATGAGAAAAATCTGACTTCATTATTTATAATTCACTTCATACGTTTTCCCTGAGAAACTTTTTGTCCCATCTTACTGATTTCAAGATAAAAACAGAAGGATTTTGTCCTTGATATAATGATATTTATTGATGCAGCATTGCATAGTGTAGAACAAAAATATTCTAGTAGCCAATAAATTTTTGCTAGTTTGACAGTTACTTAGCTACTTATACTGGCGACAGTTTTGTGTGGACCATGAATCAAGAGAGATAGAGGTCAGGCTGTCAGTTGCATTTGCAGTTGTATTAGCTTTTTATTTTTGTCAAGTCTAATTCCTTGTCTACAGAGACATTTCTTCTAGATTCTTTGATCTTTGCAGATTAAATAACTTTCAGAGCAATATATGCATGTACATATACATTCACATTTACATTGATAATGTCCACATCTCTGTGATGGAGGCAGATGCTAATTTCTGCACTTAAGTGTGCCCCCTATTCCGCCACTGCTTCCTTTCATCTTCCTCCTGCAGCATCTTTGGGTTCTTGCAGCTGCATGTAGAGAGGCCACAAAGTCGAGTGATGGTGCATCTCCTCTGAGTGGACCTCTCACCCATAGCAGGTGCCGGCCACTCTCCAGCACCTTCCAGGTTCCACAGACAGGTCCAGTCTCACTGGAGTCAGACTGTTGTCTTATAAATGGTCATCATTTGGTTTTGTCAGACTTGTCAACTGGTGAAATCCAATTCTGTTCTAGGTTCTGTTATTTACTTTGCATTAAAAAGACCCAGAAAGGGGATAAATATATCACCAAAATAACCAACAACTTCAAGAGTGACACAATAATAAAAAGAAAATAAAGAGAAGTGAGAACGGTATATTTGCTAACATGCATAACTAAAATTTTGCAGCCTTGATTTTTTTTAATTCCCTCTTCTGGAAGGATAAAGAAGATTGAGCCATTGAAAGCTGTTGAATAGATTTATGTATTGTTTTTTCATTTTTCAATGAGCATGACAAATTTCCATTTTAATGTTTCAATTTGCCCTTCATAGATGTACACTGATAGTTCTTTATCTCAGAAAAGACTTGTTATTATCAGCTCCACTTAATACATAGTAACAGATAGCTAATTAGTTACCAGTTTCCTAATAGATATCCGTTATTTAAATCATAGATTGTTATCTTGAATGTTTTACTTTTAGGTAGATAATATTTTAGATGCTTATGGTGGTCATATATGTAACTATGATGAAATACCATAGTTTGTTATCTGAACTTTAAATCTGGCTTATGAAAAATAGCATCCCAGGATAAATCCTCTTCCACTAGATCATCACTGCACACGGACTCAAATGTTATTTGCAAATGTGGTCCAGGTCTAGTTTGGTTGTTGAAGTAAAGAACCTTAGTTTTGTGTCTTGGGATACCTAGTAACACTAGATATGTTACTACTTCATGAGTCTGATGCAGAGAGAGAAACTTAAAAAGAAGTTGCGGGGTGGGATGGGGTGGGAGGCATATGAACCCAAAATGGAGTCATTGCAGGCAGACTCTCCCAGAAATTGGCCAAGAAAGCTGCAGTGCAGACATTGTGCTTACACTGTAAAATGATCCTAGGCATCTGTTTAGAGGTCTCTCCTGTCATCATTACCACTCTTGATAAAATGTAACTGTGAATATTCTTTTCCTTCTCACTCTGATCTATGAGCTAGTATCAATATCAAGTTACAGATGTTAAAGTGTGGCAGAGGTGCTGTTTATGAATGATGTGAAGAAAGGAACAGAAACTGAAGATCAACATTCACAGAACCCAAAGGATTCACAGAACCCAAAGGATTCACAGAAATCCAATCACTGACACAGTATACACTTGCTCATCCCATTTCCTTCTGAAAGCATTGATTTTTCACCTCTGATTGCCAGCACCTTCAGAACAAGGCATTGTCTCTGCTAATCCCTCCACATGGCATTGATAGGTTCTGCATCTTTGTGGTGAAGGTGATAAAAACAAACCTACTCATGTTTGCAGCTCCTTGAGTAATGGTGGGTACTGCTCTAAGTTCTCTGGGGTTCCCTGCTGTTGCTGGAGTTCCTGGGGGTAATTTCTGTACTTGAAACCTTTACTTCTTTCTTGTCCCTGATGGGCCATAGCAGGAGCTCCAGGGACAGACAGAACCTCTTGTGATGATGACATCTTATTGAGTTCATGATTACAAAGGAACCTGACAAAAGCCCAGTGTTTCTGAAGGTGAACTTTGTCCAGTCTTTATTTAGAACTTTTAAAAATATTACCTTTTATGTGTCTTTTAAACTAGGCTAATTACTAGAAATCTATATGACTTGATAGAAGTACATTTCTTTTTTTTTTAATGATTGTATTTTTCTTACATTATTATAAACCCCTGGGTTCTCCTACCACCATGTCACCTGTGAACTGTCACCATGATCCCTTCTGCTCATCCCACCCCTGAATTACCCTCCCTCCCTCTCCCTTGCTATGTGCTTCAGTTCTATTATCAGCTTGCTAGTTTTAACTTTTTCTTGTCCTTTTGTTTGCTTTCTCTGTATACCACATATAGGTGAGAGTGTCTGTATTTTTATTTTCTCTAAATCTTTTAATTCCTTACATAGGTAAATGGTTACTGGGATGCCTTCTCTCCTTCACCCTGTCCATATTTATCTTTTTCTTTCTGGTTAATTTTGGCTAGCATGATTCCTTCTAGCTCCATCCTTGTTGCTGTAAATGACATGAGTTTGTCTTTTTTCATTGCTGAGTAGTATTCCATTATGTTAATATGCCACAACTTTTTGATGCACTCATTGGTTTTGGGGTATTTGGGTTGTTTCCATATCCTGTAGTTATAAATAGTGCTACAGAAACATAGGAGTACAGGTTTTCTGATTGACTACTATAGTAGAATGCACAAGGTGAAAGATTTATATAATTTGAAGAGAAACCAGAGTTATCAGTAATACAGTAGAATGTTACATGCACTGATCTTGACTGCCTTGGTACTCTGGTTCCTGTGTTTAAAGGTTAACTAGGTCTCCTGTTCCCTGCCATCATCACCCCATTGTATCTGCTCTCTTTTTGGTGAGCTCTGAGTGGAAAGTTCCTTTTGAGCATTAAGCACTTATATTTCTCCTACAAACAAAGTATTTGCAGTGGGTTTGTTTTAATCTGATGGACTTCCTTGGACTCATGCCTAGCAAGTCTATTTTTATGTGAAGTAGGCTCATTTTCTAATTTTCTATATTCTTTTGGTAGAGTTTAGCAAACTGTCTTTGCCAGTGACATAAGCTTGGGCAGCATTTGAGTAAATGCAGTGGTGCCTTTGAACAATTGTTATCTAAAGTGCCTCAAAATGAAGAGTATAACACTGATAGAGGTAAGAAGGAGAAAGACACATACCAGATGGTGTCACTTCTATAACAGAATATAGAGAAACAAAACAAAGGGTCAGACAAAAACCAAACAATAAAAAACCCTGGACATCTGATTACAAAACTGAGGCAACCAGAAGGGAGGGGTGGTGATGTGGGAGACAGGAAGGAAGTCATATGAGAATAGTTGGGAGATTTTGAATGTTTGTTGGTGGGTAAGTTGTGAAAACATTCATTTGTAGAAGTTTGAACCAGTAACACTGACAACAAATAGAATGATGTAAGCCAAATTTACATAAATAAATGTAGTTGGAAAAACTTAACTGAAGTGACATGAATAACAAATATTCTATAGTATAAATCCTAAAAAATAAAATTCCTCAGTATCTTTACTGCCAACTTTAGAGGAACTATTTCTGTAGTATCATCGCTCAGCCTATCTTGGCAATGGAAACAAAAGCTGAGTTGTGTGTTTGCATCCCCAAAGCTCCATACTGTACTTAAAGTCTTCATTATTTTTCTTTCTAGTCTCAGAAGCTTTGCATTGTGTCATCATTTTATGGAGTTTCGTATGGTGTTCTAATTAAGTGCTCATTTCCTAGTAACCACAACACTGTTCAAACTGCTTAAAATACCAGCCTTTCCCAGTGTATTTTTGGATATATTGGCCATGGGTTAGAATTAAAAGCATTGAAAGAAATAATTGATTTTAAGGCTACTGGGGTAAAGATTAAAAATAATTTCCCTGAGGTAAATCTCATTTTTAGCAAACAAACATATGCCATTTATAGCTATATTTATTTTTCAGTACTGATTATTGACCACAAAATATAACTGCAAGTCTACAAAAATTAGCCAGTTTTTTACCCCAATCATAGCTACCACTGAGTAGTAAAAATAGCAAACTACAGATACATGAAAACTACCTCAAAGGTCATATGCTAAATAGCTATTTCAAAAACATATTACTGTATAATTAAATTTATATTAAGTCTTAGAGTGACAAAATTATGGAAGTAGAGTTAGATAGTGGTCTTCGGGAGTTTGGGATGGTGGTGTTGGAGAGAATTATCAGAAACAAATATGAATAAGATATTTCTGATGGAATAGTTCTGTATCTTAATTTGGCATTTAGATTAGCCAACATATGTAATAAAATGGTATAGAACCACATGCTCTTATCGTATCAATGTTATTTCCTGGTTTTGATATTGTACTATGATTATATAAAATGTAACCTTTTGGGTAAACCTTTTGGGTAAACTGAGTCATGTAGGACCTGTCTGTAATCCTTTTGCAGCTTCCTGTGAAAATGTAATTTTTCAAAAACAGTTTTTCTCCACAAATGAACCAGTAGTTCTAAAGAATCGCAAAGAAATAAATCTTTCCTTACTGATGTTGGAAATGAATGCAACCATTGGCAGTCAGCGCTGGAAACTATTTCATGTAATAGTCACATGCAAATGTCAGAATGATGTGACAGGCCAAGGCTTTTTCTTTTGAAATTTGTTTGTTATTATCAAACTTGTTTTCTTCCTGTCCAAATCTTAAAAAAACACATACAGAAATTCTTTTCTTACTAAAAAAAGCTAGGATCTTAAGCGGTGGCAAAGGAAACCTAGGAAAAACCCATGAGGAAATAAACCTCGACATATGGTATGAAATTTATGTAAAACTGTCAGCTCCAAAAATAGGAAAGAAAGAGAAGGGATTTATACCTCAGTATTATTCCAAATTTTCAAGTGGAAAATCATTTGGGGAACATGCTATTTATACCCATTTCTTCTCTTTCCCCTTTCCTAGGGAAGGAAAAGGAGACAAAATCATAGAACAAGGACCAGAAAAAGAGGCAGTAAATCAGTATGGGGGGAAGGAGAGAGACAGAGAGAGACTTTTAATGGCAGTACTTTCATATTAATCTATATATCCTCCACTGCTCTAATTGATTTGGAGAAAAGAAAGAAAAATTGGTTTATACCAAGTATCCTAAAAGATTTTCTCTCTTGATTGATGATATCATTGGGAAGAGTATTTAAGGGAAATACGAAGGTTTCAAATAATTTGCTGGTAATAAGGGATCTATGTGCTATCTCTGGGCTGTTAGGATGAGGGTAACTGTATACCTCCTACATCTGCTGTACTGGGGGAATCACAGTGACCCCTATGCTTTCTTCCAAGTGATTATTTCTTAATCCCACAGATGCATGTGTGATCTCTTAACATTTCTGACTTAGATTAAGAACACATGAGGTAAATTTTCCTGTATAATACAACTTAAAACTATTATAAAAGAATTTCACATCAGCACGGAGTTTCCTGTGACTCTTTTAGGAAAAAAAACCTTTCTAGTATAAAAACTGAAAACATTTCTGTTGAATCTGGCAAATGTGCAAATGTTGAATTTGGCAAATATAAAAGTGGATTTTATAGATCATTGACACTTCACATTTCCTGGGAGTTGATACATATAAAGCCACTGTGTTGGAGATCAATAAAAAGTAATATAAAGTATTCTTGAAACCTATATGTCAATGACAGGGGAATAAAATTTTTAAACCATTTTCAACAACATATCAATTATATGTCCTTGTTAATACTTTTTAAAATATTGTGAATTTTTTTAAACTTTAAAGTCTCTTAATTTTAACCCTTGTATAGCTGTTTGTCTTTTGGTTTCTTGAAACAGTAGGTCAGATAACTTTTGCCACAGTGATGTCTAAGTAGCTGAGTGTAAAAACTCCAGCACCACATTCATTGGATGGGCACTCTTGACAAAGGCAACTCATTTTACTATTCTCAGTCACCTTGTATTTCATGACATCCAGCTTAACCTTCTTTCTCTTAAGTTTGTTACTCTTGGGAGTGGTGGAAGATTCCTTTCTTAGCACCAGCACACATTTGCAAGGCAAGGATGAAGGAGATTGGATGCTTTGAATGTTGCATTTGGAAGAGTTCATCATCTTCTGGTTGCTTGCCAGCAAACATCAGTCTTTACTGATCAGGAGGAATTTCTTCCTAATCCCAAATCTTGGCTTTTACATTTTTGATTGTGTCAGGGTTCAACCAGGAGAGTGATAGTCTTCCCCAGAATGGTTTTCACGGAAATCTGCTTCTTGGCTATGATTCCACTGCAGATGGCAGATAGAAAAGGAAGAACACCACACAACCCTGAAGAAAAGAATTTTAAAAGACAAAGAAAATGTGCTACATTTTACCTTATGGCTGACATTCTTGTCAGGAGAGCCCAGCTCACTTGAATTCTCCTCGTTTGATCTCTCATTCATTCTTAATTCACCAGATCAAGCTTAACTACAAAGGTCTCCAGATATATTTGCCAGATTCAACAGAAATATTTTCAGTTCTTATATTAGTTGACATTTTTCTGGCATTTAATAGTCTTAATCATACAAAACTTTAAAAAATATTTTCCGCGGGTTCCACCTACACCAAGTGTTCTGATAAAAATCTCCTTCACACTTCCCTGTTTTCCTCCCTGGCTTTTTTCTTAATCTATTCTGAAAGTGTTTTCTTGCTTCAAGGCTCCACTCTCCCTCTCTTACATGACAGTCTTTGCATGTTGGTCATCATTTTTACTTACAATTCAGTACTCATACCTCAAACATCTCTACACATTCTCTCCCCCCCCCTTCTCTTCTGGATTGTAGACATGATTTTCCATCTGAATTGTTTCTTTTCCCTCCCTGTACACTGCTCTTAGCTACCAAGCTCTCAAGTGGGTATTTTCAGTCTCTTTTTTTTTGCTCTGTTCACTCCTTTTTTGTATTTCACTCCCACATTTCTAACCGTATATATCCCTCAGATCCCAAAACTTTTCATTCTACTGCCACTGTTTTATTGAAACTCTCAACCTTTCTCATCTCATTTTAGTGATACCCTGGGGTATATGTTGATCCCTAATTTCTTCCTCTTGTAAATATTCTTCCCTTTATAAATTCAGAATTATCTTTCTAATTAGAATTTGATCTTCTCACTCATGGTTCTTAAGGTACTTTACAATTAATCCCTCTCTGCATTTCTCCACCACTGGTTAGTGTCCATTCACTTCCTTAAACTGCCCAGCTTCTTTCTGCCAGGGTTCCTTGTCTTCACTATTCCTCTGCCTTCATGGCTTTGTGGACATATTGTTATGTCCCATACTTTCTTGTCATTCACCTCTGAGCACAAACATCTTCTCATCAGAGGATCCTTAACCACCCACTCTTCATTAATCCTCTTCCTACCCATCTAGCACCATCTTCCAACTTTGTTCTTCTCAGTGCTTAGACTCCCCTGACATTATCTTATTTGTTTTGTTTGTTTACTGTCTCAAATGCTAGGGCGTATGTCATCTATATAAGAGAAAGCATCAAAAACTCCCTTGGAATACTGATCTATTCAATAAATACATGAATTAATTAACTTACTAAGTAACTGTTACTTATTGTTATCCTACTGTCTCCCAGTTCCATTACTACATTCCTTTGGAAATTAAAAAGAAAATCGGGTGGTTCTATATCATATGTCTGTTAGCTTTACCTGGGCATTTGCTTATGAAAGTCTTTGTTAGGATTTGTATTTAGTCTTTGTATGGGAAGGCAGCACAAGCTGATAATATTCATGCCTAGTCAGATACTTTCTAAGTATATTCTAAGTTTACTTTCTAGGAACCACTAAACATTTAGCTTCTCTTAGTAATGCATATACTATTTATTTATCAACTCAAGTCTTTTATTATAGGTTATACACAGGAGGGTAAGATGTTTTCAAGAAATATGAAATTTAATTAGGAGAGAGAAACTATACTAATAAATATGAAATAAAGCTATATCTTTTAAGTTCTGTAAAGAGGAGAGCAAAAGAAGAATCTAGATAAAGGAGAGATCCACAAAGGGGAGATGAAGAGGCAATGCTTCATAAATGGAGTAGTTTTCACCTTGCTTTTTAATGGTCACTATGATTTTGACAGAGGAAATGAAACAGAAAGGAGGAGTTTTCTAGTCAAGCAACATCATCAGTAGAAGTTTTCAAACATGTTTCTATCCCAAAGGTTTTGAAAAATCTTTGGTAGGTCAAAGTCATTGTAGATTTTTTTTTAACAGGCTGACACTAGCACAGCAGGACTTAGCAAGATTTTATTAGACTTCTGGCAGAGTGGATTGCCGTGAAGACAAATTGGATGCAAGGAAACCACTGGATTAGCAAGCACACTTGTGTCATGACACTCATGTATCACTCATCTGAAGATTTGAGAATAAGGGTTTTGAAAGATAGTTTTCCTATATAAGTATATTACACACACACACATGCACACTCACACACACACATACACAGAGATAGGAACTTTTCCCTTACTACTTCTGAATTGGAGTTACTCCATTCTTCAAACCCATGCCTTTTCACTGTCACACTCATGAACTATCTCTTTCTCTGAGTTACAATTTTAGGAATAGATTATTTCCCCCCCACCTAGGAACAGATTTTTGAGTTTATTTTACTACCACTATTTTACTAAATACTCGTTTGCTGTTTTGAGTCCATTTTAATATATTTAAAAGCATGCCGAAGAAGTCCATGAATTCTGAAAGTATTCCACATTTTTGCCATAGTTGAAACACCCACACTTATATTTGACCCCCAGTGATATTTCCACTTATAAAATACTAGTGTATTATTTATTAGACTTTTCTTGAGAGTCTCAAGAGATTAGCAGAGGTGTCCTAATTTTCTCCTTGTCTTTTATTTTACTCTTACTGACGTGCATGCACACACAGACACACAAACATTGAATTGTGCACATTTCAGATGTCTTGCTATAATGTATCACAAGCTCTATCATACTTTGTTTTTATATGTATCCTCCATAATTTTGGTTTAGACATATGCCATAACTCTAGCTAAATAGTCAAATGAAAATCCCACTGAATTTGTTTCAGTTCTGTGATACTGATGATCACTTTGTCCTTGAAACACCTGTTTCCCTAATAGAACATCCTCTTTGTTTTCTTATCTCATCCCCTTTCTGTCTATTTCATCTCTACATTAGCATTCTCTTCTTGGCCGTTAAATATTGACATTTCCCAAAGACTAGATCCTAGACTCTTCCCTGCTATTCTAGCTCATCTTTTTATATATTTGTCCAGTAGGGTCATCTTCAAATAGGCCTCTGAATCACTTGGAGATGACCCTACTAACCTCTGATAACATTTTTTCAAGATACAAGATATATACATTTCCTGGGCTCAACCTCAGCTCAGTCATTTTTCTAACAAATCCTGGCTTCTTTTACTGAGAAATTGCATTTTAAGACCAAATTTGAACCCTAAAAGTACTTCTTGTAACAGAAATTGTCATTGTGTATATATATACATATATATATGAATATACACGCATTAATACTTATAATTCAAATCCAGGGCTATGAAGTTCTTATTTCATCTCTTTTACATTTCATCTGTTTCCTTCCATATTGTGACTCTTGATTCTAAAAGAAACAGAAGATAAAAATATCCCACATTGCAAATACAGCAACTTCCAAATAACACTTCCAATTCTATCACGACCAATATGATTAATATCCTGCTTTACATTTGGAAGATGTTAGTGAGAATGTTAATGAATATGTTATGTGTATATTCTAGTCAATCTGGAAAGGTGCGGATTTTTGTATTATTAAATGGTACTCTTTAGTAGGAATGATTTTTTCCTTGGTATTCTCTGTATTGAGGTTTTCGGTGTTTCCAAGATAATTCTAGTGGGAATGCCACACTCAGTGGTAGATTATTATAATTAGGCCCAGTGTGTCTTACTGTGAGGAGGAGCCTAGTGGAGGCAGGCTCTCTGCAGTTCATTATTTTTACTCCTCTTGTAGAGGGAACATTACTGCAAGAAGGGACTCATGAAGGTAATTAGATGCTTGGAGATCAGCAGTTTACCTTTTGTATATTTACTTCCAGTGAATATGGTTTAATTTTCTGCTTTCTAATCACATAAATTTTGATGACAGATTCCTTTGGAAGCTTCTTTGAGAGCAACTTAATTGTTGCTTAAATAAGAATGGTGTGTGTTTATGACATATCTCAAATAATAAAGGGGTTGAATTGATTTATTTTGAAATAAAGATGAAAAAGATTTCCATGGGAATAAAGAAGCAACTGGAATTTTCACTCCAGTAGTATCCTTTTAGCTTCTAACCTGCAATGATCCTCATTTACCTTTTTTGAAAAGATTATTCTAAGAAGAAACTTTAGGTTCAAAACAAGTTTGAAAGGAAGTGGCACAGACTAAGAGAAAGGTAAAGAAGACCCCACCCAATTTGCTGTGTAAATTTGCTTTATAGTAAAATGAATACATAAACTTTCTAGAAAGAAATCTTATTTTTAAGAAATTAATGGGAACGAAATAAGACCTTTTAAGCTTTGGGGGCAGCTAACCTCAAATATAAGTGGAAACAAATGATAGTGGGAATCATATTACACACATTTGCTATGTGATTTAAGACTGAGAAGGCTGATGTATGTCAAGGATCATTTCTTTCTGTTTCTATTGTGCTGAACCACTACCAAGCAACTATTCCATCCTAGCCACTTCTCTACATAAAAGGCATTAAATAATGACATGTGAAGCAGGAAAAAAATTGAATTAAGTAAATGTAGGTCATTATTTAGAAATAAAGATTATGGAATTTCAATACCTACAAGTTAAAATATATCTGTACCATCCTTATCCTTATTTGGAAGTAAGAAAATTCAAATACTAAGGCATCCATAGCTTATCATTAGACTTTTTTGCATCACATTTTCTCATTTGAATACATTTAGGTATGGTTTAAGGGACTACAGTTTCAAGTTAATCATCAGTGTCCATATAAAGAATTATCTTTCCAGGAAGGTATATGAGTATGGTGTCTATTTCTGTACTTCCATGGAGAGGGCTGCCTCAAGGCCATTACTTTTCTGTAACCTATGAGCTTCTGTCATATTGGACCCATTATTGTGTAAATAAGTTATATGACATATCTTTATAGTAACTTAATGATTTTCATTACAATTTATTTATCCCTTCATTGGTCTTACCAACTCATGCTGATGATCTAACCACAAACATCTTTCACAGGATTCATAGTGTATGTCTTATAGTTACATATGTAAACATATATGTATATTTGTATGTCTCTATATGCTGATGATCTAACCACAAACATCTTTCACAGGATTCATAGTGTATGTCATATAGTTACATATGTAAACATATATGTATATATGTATGTCTCTATATGTGTAGAGAGAGGCAAACATACTATATACACAACACAAATACAAAGGCAAATTGTGTTGTCCAAATAGAGTTCGTGTTTATGGGAAATTATCACACTAATTTATTATAGAAATCTGTATGATTTAGATTTGGAGAAGACAGTAACAACATCCATTCTTTAGGGATATAAATACTTGCTGGATGGTTAAAAATAATTATATATTTCCCTTTATCTAAGGTTTTTTGTTTTGTTTTGTTTTGTTTTTGAGACTAGGTCTTGCTATTTTTGCCTGTGGAATCGCAGGCTCACTTTCCCTGGGTACCACAGACTCAAGCAATCCCTAGCCTTAGCTTCCCAGGTAGTTTCCCAGGGATTACAGGTGTGCACCACCACGCCAAGCTATATTTTTTGGGACTAGGTCTTGCTATGTGCCCCTGGTGGGACTCGAACTATGATCCCTGGCCCCGGCTGTGGCTTCCTACAGGAAGCCTGTAGGCTGCCACCTACAGGCATGTGCCACCATGCCCAGCCCTTTATCTCAATTTTAATTTAACAATTCATTCTCACCATAAATAAATTTAAAATTAAATGATTTTTACCAAAATCCTTCTTGACAGCTTTCCCCATCCCAGACCACTCTTCCCTTCCTCAGAGAAATCACTGTTTTCTCTTTGAACTGTATCCTTCCAGCTGCTTTTTATTGTAGCTTTGTTGTGTGTATGTGTGTTTAAAAGAATTTATTTAGGCACATATTGTTCTACAACTATTTTTGTTACTGTGTATCTGTATCAGAATATGTGTGTGTATGTATATGTACATTCTAATTAGTTGTGTGTTATCCATTTAACTTAGACTAAAATCCAAACTTATTACCTAATAGGATCCACGAGATACACCATTTTATCATACTCTCCTCTGCATTCTCTTCTTCGTGGTTACACTGTAGCTTGATGTTTCTAGAACAGGCTGAATGCCACCTATATCCCTGACTGAAAAAGCTTCACTTATCCTTGCCTCTTTCTCTTACTTCATTCAAGTGTCTATTGAAATAAGCTCTTACCAGAAACTCCCTGTTCTTTCTCTCCTTCTACATCCTTCCATTCCATTTCTCTCTGTCTCTGACTTTATTTCTATTTCTAATTGTATATTTCTAGCACTAACTTATATAACTCTAGCTCTAATTCTATGTTTATCTCTACCATTAACTTTGTCTAGCCTATCTCTGTAACTTCAACTCTCAGTTTCCTATGTCTATCTTTAGCTCAACCTCCATCTCCTCCAACTCTTTATCTCTAACGCTCACTTTCTTTCTATAGCTCTGTCTCTCCTTCACTTGCCTTGCATTTTCTTTCTAACAGTACTACCCTCATTTTCTTACTTCTTCCTCTAGAATGTAGAATTTAATTTCTGAGTTTTTTTCATTGATATATTTCCAAGACCTAGAGTAGTTTCTGGTACATAATTGATATTTAATAAATATTTGTGAAAAAATGCCTAGTATAGAAGTTTATTTGGTATACTTAACCATTTCCTTTCAGATGGACATTTAAGTTGTTTCCACAGTTACTCATAAACTAGTAAATATCCTCCTATATTGCTCTTTGATCTTTATAAAGGTATGTGTATGGTTGATTTTGATAATAATCTTGAGCCCATATGAATACACATTTAAAATGTGAAGGAAAATAGTTCTTGAAAAAGATTAGATCAGTTTTCACCCTCCAATAGATGTGGAATCATCTATTTCCTTTCCAACACTCCATGTAAAGTAACTTTGCAATGTTTGTCTATCTTTTGAACTTTCATTTTTCACCAAGTAAAGATGAAGTTTGACTGAGTAAGCAGCTATTGATTCTCCCTTGAACTGGTTGTCTAGCTTGCATGATGGTTCCCATTGCTGTAATGCCAGCCAGCAATGCTGGGCTTGACTTAGGGACTGAGGCTGACACCTGTAATCATGTGGGTAACTCACAGTACAGCTAAATACAAGGCTCCCATCATTTTCACTATGATAGTCCATTGGGCACCCTCTACCATTTGCCATTTGGTTCTCATTTACCCTCCTTTCTGGTAGCCTCAATTTTGCTGTCAAATTCTAGGATGTACTTTGGTTTCGTTTGGTCTCTTCCTTTATTTTGTTTCTCTTTAGTAAAGTCTTCTAGGGTTTGTCTTTCTTTTCTGAGTTTGTTTACATAGTGCAATCTCCTCCAGGCCAGTTCATATTTGCAAATGAAAATCATGCAAATATGTCATCTTCTTAATACACGCATCTCTTTTTGAGCACTTAGGTTATTTCCATAATTCTATAATTGATAGTGCTGTGAATAGTGCTCCAGTGAACACAGGAGTGCATATGTTTCACTGAATTAGTGTTTTTGTATTTTTCAAGTAGATGATACTGGGTGCAAATGGGGCAGAAGCCTCCAACCAACAAGCAAATGAAAAAAGCAGCACTTTTAAAATGGGGCTTCTGCCACCCAGACTCTTACCACCTGCATAGCAGTTGCTAGTCAAATGCAGCTGAAACAACAGGGTTTTGTTTACAAGGACCATTAACCAGAAAAATAGAATGTCAAAGAAAAAGTCCTTAGCCACAAGTGACCAGTTATCTTACCCCAGTTGCCATTTTTAGTTCCAAAAGTCCCAAAGATGAATGTCTAAGATGGTGCCCTTTGCCCCTCCAACCTGAGGCAGGTACTCTGCAAAGTCAAGTCTTTCTCCAGCATCTTCTCTTTGCTTCTTTTTTTTTTCTCCAGCATTCTGAGCTTCTCTGCTTCTCCAAGGCTTGTAAACTTTTTCAACAAATGCTGATGCAAAAATTAGCTTTCCAAATTCTGAGCTTCTCTGCTTCTCCAAGGCTTGTAAACTTTTTCAACAAATGCTGATGCAAAAATTAGCTTTCCAAATTCCTGGCTATCTCCAGGTACCAACTCACCATGCTACCTTGCTGCAGCACCACACTCTCCACACTTACTCTTCTGCCAGTCACTTTATCACCATGACTTCTTGCCACCACCAGCTCACTCTTGCAGGGGGCTTCTGTCCTGCTTGGTCACTAGCCTGCCATTCTCCTATCTCTCCCTTCTTTCTGTCTTTCTCAGTCTCTGCTCCTTTCTTTCTATCTCCCCTTTCCCCGCCCCTGAAAACCAGAGGCTCCAATTTCTCTTCACACAACCTCTTGTTGATTCATTTTCTCTTCCCCACCAGGGATTTGCAACAAAGTAAAAGAAGGAAGTGCCCTTATTCTGTCTAGGCCATCTTTTACCTCTGTGTTCTTCAGACACAGCTAATGGCATTTTAACACTGCCTATGTTGGGGTCATGGTTTCATAGCTCCTAGTGGGAGAATTGCTGGAGCATAGAATATATCAAATTTGAATTTTAAAAAACATCTCCTTACTGTTTTCTTTAGGTAAAGGACTAGTCTACATTCCTATGTATAGTGTACAAAGGGTTCCCTTTTCTGTACTCCCTTACTAACACTTCTTTCTGGTCTTTTTGGTGTTAGTCTCATAGAATAAGGTAGTATCTCCTGGTGGTTTTGTTGAAGCCGAAAGATCTATTCCCTCTTTGGGAACCACGGAGGGACCAGACTGACACGATTCTTTCTGCAAAAGCACAGAGTTTATTCAGACCAGCACGCTGGGACTCAACAGCACACCCAGGAGTCAGGTTGTACTGTGTGAGCCCCGATTGTAAGGCTTGGGGTTATTTTATACACAGGAGTAAACAATAGGAATAGGATTATGACATGAACATCTGGTGGTCAAAACTGCAGATATGCAGTGACCAGGACACTTCCCGGAACCAGTTGTTTGCTCAATTCCCCTGAGACAGTCCTGCTGAGACAGTCCTGCTGAGACCACTGTGTAACTGCTGGGTTACACAGTGGCTGAGATCGCAAAGCTGCTGAGCTGTTATACAAAACAAAAGAGCAAGTTAGCAAAAGCAATCGTCTATGTCTCCTTCAGCAAACTTCTTCAGTTTTTGATTTGCATTTCCCTGATGATAAGTGAGGTAAACATTTCTTCAGGTGCTTTTGTTTTCTGTATATCTTCTTTAGAGAGAAGTGTTTGTTTAGCTCTTCTGACCACTTTTTGATGTGCGTTATTACTTCTTGTTTAATTGTTTGAAGTCTTTATAGATCTTGGCTGTTCACCCTCATCAAATGTATAATGTGCAAGTATTTCCCATATTCAATAAAGTGTTTTTTCATTTTAATATTTTTTTCTACATAGAAACTTTTTAGGTTGATATTGTTCCCATCTTTTTTTTGTTTCATTGCAGTTGAAATTGAATTCTCCACATGTCTGAAAATAATGTTGTATGGTGTTTTGCTTATATTTTTCCTATATATGGTTTCAGATCTTACATCCAAGTTCTAAACCATTTTGAGTTGATTTTTTTGTGTGATGTGAGAGAGTGATCAGCATCATTCTTTTGCATTTGAGCTGTCCATTTTTCCCACCTCCATTTGTTGAAGACGTTCAATTTTCTTCATCGTATAGCATTGGCTAATTTTTATGACCATGTAACTATACATTCATTTCTGAGCTGTCAATTCTATTTCAAATACCTTTCCACTTCTTTATGTCTTTGCTATTTATTTCGGTGATATATTTCTGGTTCCACTGTCTAGGTTATTCATCTTCTTTTAATGCTTTCTTTTTGTTGGTGTGGTGAATTACACTTAACTGGGATTGATTTGTGTATGTTGAACAATCTTTTCATCCTATGGATAAATCTCAGTTGAATATGCTGTGTGATTCTTCAAATGTACTACTGAATTCAGTTAGCTAAGATTTTGTTGAACATTTTTCTACTTTGTTCATTGAGGATTTTGTTCTGTTGTTTTTTTGTGTGTGATCATGTCTGTTTTTGGTAATGGTGGTTTCACGAAATATATATATTATATATATATAATAGAAAAGTAAACTTTTTATTTTTTAAATTTTTTTACCACTATCTGCTTTACTATTATTATTTTTTTACATCATTTCAGTCCCTGGGGGTCACCCAACACCATCACCTCCCCTCCCCGCCCGCTCCAGCTGGTCCCCTCTCTCCCCTTGTATGGTTTCATTTGGTTGACCATATATTAGTGAAACCATTTGGTTTCTGTTCCTTTCTATCTGGCTCGTTTCTGCTAGAATGATTTCTTCTAGGTACATCCAGGTGTCTATAAATTCATCAAATTTGTCATTTTTAATTGATGAGTAATACTCTATTGTGTATATATACCACATCTTTTTCATCCACTCATCTGTTCTGGGGCATTTGGGTTGTTTCCATGTTCTTGCAATTATAAATAGTGCTGCAATAAACATCCGAGCACAGGTGTCCTTTTGTACCCACATTGAGTAGATTCCCAGAAGTGCGACTGCTGGGTCAAATGGTAATTCCCTTTTCATGTGTTTGAGGGTCCTTCATACTGCTTTCCATAGTGGCTGGACGAGTTTACATTCCCATCAGCAGTGTAGGAGTGTTCCTTTCTCTCCACATCCATGCCAGCACTTGTTGTTGCCTGTTTTTTTGATGTGGGCCATTCTTACTGGTGTAAAGTGGTATCTCATTGTGGTTTTGATTTGCATTTCTCTGATTGCTAGTGATATTGAGCAATTTTTCATGTGACTGCTGGCCATTTGTATTTCCTCTTTGGAGAAGTGTCTTTTTAGTTCTCCCCAATTTTTGACTGGGCATCTTGTTTTGTTTTTGTTTAGTTGTGTGAGTTCCTTGTAGATCTGTGTTATTAATCCCTTATCACTCTTGTGAAGGGCGAAAATTTTTTCCCATTTAGTTGGGCTTTTTTTAGTTTTTTCTGTTGTTTCTTGTGCAGTACAGAAGCTTTTTAGTTTGATGAAGTCCCATCTGTTTATGTTTTCCTTCAATTTTTTGCCTTCTGCAGATGATTCCAGAAAGAGGTTTCTGAATTGTATTTCATGGAGGGTTTTGCCCAAGTTTTCCTCTATGTATGCTACGGTTTCAGGTCCGATATCTAAGTCTTTTATCCATTTTGAATTAATTTTTGTACATGGTGTGAGAGAGATGTCTTGGTCCATTTTTTTTGCATGTCTTACTCCAGTTTTCCCAGCACCATTTGTTGAAGAGGCTATCTTTGTCCCAATGTAAGTTTTTCCCTCCTTTGTCAAAGATTAGTTGGCTATATGTGTGTGCCTTTATTTCTGAACTCTCAATTCTGTTCCATTGGTCTGATTGTCAGTTGTTGTACCAGTACCATGCTGTTTTAAGTATTATGGCTTTGTAGTATAGCTTGAAGTCTGGAATAGTTAGGCCTCCATTTTCTCTTTTTTTTTTGGAGAGGAGGTTTTTTTGATATTTGAGATCTTTTGTTGTTCCATATGAATTTTTGTAATTTTTGTTCTATCTCTTTAAAGAATTTCATTGGTATTTTTAAGGGGATTGCATTGAATCTGTAGATTGCTTTTGGTAGGATGGCCATTTTGATGATGTTAATTCTTCCTATCCACAAGCAAGGGATGTCTTTCCATTTCCTTGTGTCTTCTATCTCTTTTAGTAGCGTTTTAAAGTTTTCTTTGTATAGTTCTTTTACGTGTTTTGTTAGGTTTATTCCAAGGTATTTAATTGTTTTTGGTGCAATGGTGAATGGGATGACTTTTTAAATTTCTTCTTCTGCTGCTTGGTTTTTTGCATATAGGAAGGCTACTGGTTTCTCTGTGTTGATTTTGTAACCAGCAACCTTACTGAACTGGTTTATTATTTCAGTAAGTTTTTCTGTGGATTTTTTTGGGTTCTCTACATATAGAATCATATCATCCGCATATAATGATAGTTTCAGTTCCTCTTTTCCTATTTGTATCCCTTTTATATCTTTCTCTTGTCTTATTGCCCTGGCTAGAACTTCCAAAACAATGTTAAAAAGTAATGGAGAGAGTGGGCACCCTTGCCTAGTTCCAGATCCTAACTGGAAGGATTTTAGTTTTTCCCCATTTAAGATGATGTTTGCTGTGGGTTTGTCATAGATGGCTTTTATTATGTTGAGGTAAGTTCCTTTGATCCCCAGTTTTTCAAGGGCTTTTATCATAAATGGATGCTGGATTTGTCAAATGCTTTCTCTGCATCAATTGATATGATCATATGGTTTTTGTTTTTGTTCTTATTGATGTGGTGGATTATGTTGATTGGTTTCCGGATGTTGAACCATCCTTGTGCCCCTGGGATAAATCCCACTTGGTCATGGTGAATAATGCTTTTTATGCATCATTGGATTCAATTTGCTAGTATTTTGTTTAAAATTTTTGCATCTGTGTTCATTAGGGAAATTGGCCTATAGCTTTCTTTCTTAGTGCTGTCCTTATTTGGTTTTGGTATGAGTGTGATGTTTGCTTCATAAAATATGTTTGGGAGCTCCCCTTCTTTCTCAATTTTTTGGAAGAGTTTTAATAGTATTGGTGTTATTTCCTTTTTGAATGTCAGGTAGAATTCATTTGTAAAGCCATCAGGTCCTGGGCTCTTGTTTTTAGGGAGAGATTTTATAACTGCTTCAATTTCACTGCTTGTGATTGGATTATTTAGACTATTTCTTCTTTGTTCAATTTTGGGTAGTTGCATTTTTCCAGGAATTTGTCCATCTCATCCAGATTGTTGAATCTGTTTCCATATAGATGTTCATAGTAGTCTCTGATTATCTTTTGGATTTCTTTTGGGTCTGTGGTGTTTTCTCCTTTCTCATTTGTGATTCTATTTATTTGGGTCTTTTCTCTTCTTTGTGAGCTTTGCAAGGGGCTTGTCAATTTTATTTATTTTTTCAAAGAACCAGATCTTAGTTTTGTTGATCTTCTGGATTGTGTTTTTGGTCTCTATGTTATTTATTTCTTCTTTTATTTTTATTATTTCTTGTTTTCTTCTGGGCTTTGGCTTTTCTTGTTGTTCTTTTTCTAATTTTTCGAGTTGGGATATGAGGTTTTTTCTTTGGATATTTTCTTGGTTTTTGATATGGGCCTGTATTGCTATGAATCTTCCTGTTAGATATGCTTTTGCTGAGTCCCTGACATTTTGGAATGTTGTGTCTTCTTTGTCGTTTGTTTCAAAGTAGGTTTTAATTTCTTCTTTAATTTCTTCTGTTACCCATTCTTCATTTAGTAGCATATTGTCCAGTCTCCATGTATTGAATATTCTTCTTGCTTTCTCTTCATTGCTAATTTCTAGTTTGATGCTTTTATTATCAGAGAAAAAAGTTGGTATAGTTATGATTTTTGTGAATTTGTTCAGGTTTTCCTTGTGTTCTAATATGTGGTCAATTTTAGAGAAGGATCCATGTGCATTTGAAAAGAAGGTGTATTCCCTTTTTGGGGGGTGCAGTGTCCTGTAGATATCTATTAGGTCCATTTAGTCTAGGTCTTCCTTTAAAGCTTTTGTGTCCTTGTTTAGCTTTTGTTTTACTGATCTGTCTTTTGGTGAGAGTGGGGTGTTAAAGTCTCCTACGACATATGTATTTTCACCAATATTTGATTTCAGTTCTGCTAGTAGCTGTCTTATGAATCTTGGTGCTCCCTCATTTGGTGAATATATGTTGATAATTGTTAAGTCT
>PVHY01006653.1:0-11343 GCA_004024945.1 Uropsilus gracilis
GGGACCAGGGATCACGGTTTGAGTCCCTCTCGGGGCAACTTAAAGCAAGACCTAGTTCCAAAAAAATACAGCTGGGTCTGGTGGTGCGTGCCTGTAATCCTCGCTACCTGGGAAGCTGAGGCTGGGGATTGCTTGAGTCTGAGGTACTCCAGGCAGTGTGAGCTTGCAGTTCCACAGGCAAAAATAGCGAGACCTAGTCTCGAAAGAAAGAAAGAAAGAAAGAAAGAAAGAGAGAGAGAGAGAGAGAGAGAGAGAGAGAGAGAAAGAGAGAGAGAGAGAAAGAGAGAGAGAGAGAGAGAGAGAGAGAGAGAGAGAGAGAGAGAGAGAGAGAGAGAGAGAGAGAGAGAGAGAGAGAGAGAGAGAAAGAGAGCAGCCTTGGTAACTACCCGTCTGCTTTCAGTTTCTATGATTTTTCATTACCTCATACGAGTAGACTCATACAGTGTCTGTCCTTTCCCATCATGCTTTAAAAATGTGTTTTAAAAAAATCTTTAAAAAAAATTTTTTTTTTTAGTCTAGGTCTCGCTATGTTGCCCCCAGTGGGTCTCGAGCCCGCGGACTCAAGCGATTCCTAATCTCAACCGCCCTTCCTAGCCTGGGATTAAAGGCGCACGTCACTGCACCTGGCCTAAAAAATGTTTTAATATTTTAACATACGACCCTGTCCTATAGTAACTCTTATGATTTTATTTTTAATTATTTTATCAAGGTAACATAGGTTTACAGTACTGTAAATGTTTTAGGGTTATGGGTTCACACCTCTTCAACATATGCCATGATACCGCAGCCACTGCCAAAGTCCCTGTGATTTTACAGACATATTTACACCTACAAGGAGAGAAAAAGGGGAGCATTTGCTCCCCATAGGTGAATTTTGGGTGGGGATACACATGGAGTTGGATAAAGAGCTCTAGAAATCTTGATACCACTTTTCTCCCCAAAGAATATGCCCCCCCCCCCTTGCTGAGAATTGCCACTGTGACAAAGAGAGCATCCCCTGAAAGTACAGACACAAAAGTACTTTTACACAACATTTATTGAACATTCACAGGGTGTAAAGTACAGGACAAACATTGGGAGGAAATACTGTGGGTGTTTGCCAGCTGTTATTACGCACCTCATGATGATCACAATTGAATTGAATGGAGAGCACGTGTTACACATACGCAAAAGTGTGACAACTGTATAGACAGTTTCCTGGCTCACAACTGCAAGGTTATGAGCTATTACTGCAGTCAGCAGGATACCAGAAGCCATGGTAAGAGCAAATTGATATTCCAATGTTCAAGTTCTAACTTGAGCAGAAGCTACCAGAAGCTACCAGAAAATACTAGAAACATGGGGAAATCTATTTTCCTTATTCAACAAACCACTTTATTTTAAATTAGTCATTTTTTAAAAATCACAAAATAAAGGCAGCTGACTCAACAAAATGCTAGAATATCTTTATGTAAAAAAATCTTTTTTTTAAAACGTTTAACATCAGTCTGTTGATAATACCATTTCCAAAGGTCAGGTATAGATTCAGAAAGTTAATAGCTTTTTTCTTCTTTTTAATAAAGCTTCTATCATGGGAAAGACTTTTCAATAAATTTAGTAAACAGATCCATTTTACTGTTTTAGAGCTGAGAAATCGTATTACTATTCGTATGTGCTTTTGTTGTCCAATAAAATACAGGATGTATTTAAATGGGGAACACAGTGATACTAAAAAATTATTTGTTGCTGTTTGAAATTAGAATTTAATTGAGCATCCTGTATTTTATATTTATACTTTATATGCCAAATCTGGCAACTTTATTTGAAGAATAATATACCTTTGGAATTTTCAAAGTTTGCCAGCCATGGGGCCTAACTTATACTCATTTTGCCAGAAGGAAAGATTCATTCTTCTAATAGGAAATTTATAGATTTTGTATCAAAAACATTTTCATCTCTGAAACATTTTGTCACTACCATTTTAGTAGTTACAGAATTTGGGGGGTTAAATTTTTACCTTGAAATTATTTACTGAGATGCCTGGTTATAAATATGATAGGAGATTTCAGTCTTGGGAATCGAAAAATTAACTTCTGATGTGGAAAGTCCCTTGTCACAAGTAATCGCTTCCTCAGTGCTTCTAGTGTGCTAGCACAGAATCATTCTAGCACAAAAGCCCACACAGTGCCACTCACATTTTGTGGCCCTTAGTCACATGCCCTCTTGCTCCTCTCTCCTCCACTTCCACAGCGATACAGTGGTCCTGGTGTGGAAGAAGAGTAAATCGGTGCCTGGTGAAAACAAAAATAATGAAAAGCTCACTTCTGAGATGCTTGCAGGCATGAAAGCAATGAAGTCTTTGTTTTTGTTTGTTTTTACTGCCTCCCCTAGTATGCAAACTTTTTTCTGTCAAAAAGGGCTGTGTTCATTTGTTGAAGCAGGCAGGATAAGACTGCCTTTAAAAAGAACTAACAGAGTAAAGAAAGATAAGTGGAAATGTTGATGGATTTGACACATAGAGATGTGCTTTGTGGCATCTAAATGTTGAACGCATGACTTAGTTTAAATTGAAATTTTTAGGTTAATGGAGAGAGATTTTAGCACTAATTTTGCACAGAAAAGTAGCTCACAGGAAACCCCAAGCTGTTGTGAACGAAAAATGATAATACTTGCTGAATTCCAACATTCATTCAATGTTCTTCTTTTTTTTCTCTTGAAAAACATCAAAAAGTGTCTTTGTATGTAAGGAACATAGCTACAGATTTAATTTACGCACATAATATTAGCCCAGTTAGTAACATGTATAGCTTGGCTTCAAAGGCATAGGCAGTTTTGATATTCAAAAGCTATTTGGAATCTGAGTCCAAGTTGCCCATACTTATGTTGTTTAGACAGAGGGTTGCCCCAGGATATAGATTACAATTCTCCTTGGTACCCAGAAGCTTTCTGAAAGAAAGAAAGTATCAGTTGAATGTGATAAATTGAGGCATAGAAGTCCTGGGTTTTAATATCACCAGATAAAGGTGGAATTATACAATCTATGGCATTAAATAGGGAAAAAAGCATTTCTATGCCCTTTTGGCACTTACCATTCCCAAAGATAAGCTAGCAGTCCATCCTGCTTATCTGCCTGGTATTCTCTCTTCTTTTTGGAAATATAAGTCCCAAATTCCATCTTTCACATAATGTCCCTTATGCTATTCTGATGCCATAAACTTAGAACTTTGAATGTCCTTGACCGAACACAAGAAAAAATCATGCTGTTCTCTTACTACAGAAAATGGCTAAATAGGGTTTGCTTTTGTTCCCCTCTGGGGTCACAGTGAAGTGGGTGGCTACAGAATGTACATGAACAAGTGACGGACTCCCCACTATTCTGCATTGGTGGAAGCAGAGCAGAGGAGTATGTCACTGTGAGGCCAGCGCACTGTGGATGTCTTAGAACCTTCTGACAGAAGTTCAGCAGGACCAACATCTCTATTTGAACATATACTTGTCATTGGCATTTGCAGCATGCACCCAGATGGACTCCTGATACCCACCAGCTCAGCTTTCTTCTCAGGCTGAGTGCTACTGAAAGTGCCCTGTTTTAAACGACTGAGATTCACGCCATGGCCTCCCCCTAGCAGAGTTCCCCTGGAACCTGGATGCATGAAACTTGGGAGAGAAATAGTTCCTGCTGGATATGTAACCTTTCTTCTTCTCCACTTCCTGCCTCCTCCTTCTCCTGCTGCCTTCCTTCTCTTTCCCTTCTGTTCTTCTTTCCGCCATCCCCCTCCTGCCTACTGCACTGGAGGAGCAGGGGCAGCTCAGGGGGGAGGGACGGAGGCACCCATGTGACTGTATGAGTACCTGGACAGAGAAGCCCCCATCGTCCTGCCTTCCTCCTCCTCCCCCACCTCTCCACGCACCCCGGTGGGGCCAGGATTGGGGCAGCAAGGAAACGTGGCCATGAAGCCAAGGCGGAACCGTTTGTTCATGAAGCAGTAGATGATGGGGTTGACACAGGAGGAGGTGTAGGAAAGCAGGAGAATAAAGGAAATGGGGGTCCCCGAGAGGCAACGCTCGGCGGAGGCAGTGTCATAGGCCCTCCAGGCGTTGGCGCTGAAGATGGGCATCCAGCACAGGAAGAAGAGGACCACGATGACCATGAGCATGCGGATCACCCGCTTCTTGGCCAGCAGATTGGCCGCCGAGCTGCTGCTCCTGATGCGGCTGACGCGGCCGCTGCTGCCGCCTGACAGCTGTTGAAGCTCCACCTTTCTGGGGCGCTTGGACTTCTGCAGGTAGCACCCATCGCTCTCCTCATATCTGCCGCTGCTGCTGGCGATGCTCGACTTCCTTTCTGGATGAGCAAGTAACATCACCCATTGCTCAGATGGGTTGTTCGAGACGCAGGGTCCCTGCCTCCCCTCCATCAAAGCCACCAAAACAAACCTGAGCTGAGCTGGACAACCTTGGACCTACTCTGCTGTGGGGAAGTTTGATCTGGACTCGTCCTTCCCTTCAAATGATACGCCACCTAAAACTAACTTAAGGCGTCAAGTAGGATATCTATATAGTATAATATAAAAGAATATTTTGTGTATGTAGATGACAAAGGTAAAAATGACTGGAGAATGAATATTCACACTACTTCTTTCCTCTAGAGTCTCAGGAGAAAGCGTCCTGGTTGCTTGGTTAGGCTCCAGACTGCTTTTGTCAGATAATGAGCAAAAATCAACAAAAATCCAAATAAAGAGCCAGGTGAAAGGGTGGAGTAAGAAAGCGAAAAGCTATGCTAACTACAGTGTGGGGGTATTTCAGTGGTAGTGGATAGTGGGTTTTGGATTGTAATGAATGAGGAAGGAGTGAAACTCTGTGGCAACTGCAATGTGAAAAAGAAAGGGATTGGACAGGAGGAAAGTACAATGTGTTCTGGTTGTTGAAGGGTCACCTGAATGCAGCATCACAGTACTCTGGGTCACATGGACCCTCAGCCTCTAACCAGATGATGTGGGTATTATCTCATCTCATTTCACTTAGCACCCTTTTGAGAGAAATGATTTCTCCATTTTGCAGATAAGAAAATCAAGCCACTGGATCTCATAATTGTACCTCAAGACACAAAATTTCCTTCTGAAAAGCTACAGTCTATGGGCACTCTGGATGTGTCTATTAAAGTTACAGAAAACAAGCTTTTGTGATCTTTTGGCATAAATATACAGCTCAAAGATAGTTACCTCTAGCAGACTTCTTCTGGTTAGCATCAAATTTTATTCCTTGGTAAAGTTCCAAAGAGATTAACCCATATGCTACCATCATCACGATTCCAGGAATAAGAAAAAGGATGAGTAGCAGGAACGTGTGCCTAATAAAATAAAAAGAAATCCAATAACCAGCCACTCCAGTATTTCAAACTCAGATGAGAACGGATAAATAGGATTCACTCCATTGAACTGGTCTGAGCAAACACATTAATTACTAGTATTTAATATTCTTGGAAATTCCATGTCTGGAGATTCAGCCATTAGAGTTGTTTACTTCTTTTCAGATAGTCTCTTGTGAAGGCCTAGCTGAATTAGAAAAGTTTGGGTAATTCTGTGACTGAAATTAGTTTACATATAAAATGTATGAGAGACTTAAAAAGCCGTGAGGGATATATCTCAAAAAGGCTGTTACCAAACAAAAATTATATGAGCTGATATTCACTGAGGACTTATTAAATGTGTTACACATTAACCTGAGCAATGTGTGTGTATGCATGTGTACACATATATAACATTATGTTTTATATATAGTTAGGTAACATAAAATAATAAAATTAAACATATAAATTATATGTATTATAATGCTTAGTCTAGTGTGTACTTAGCCTTATATATACGTGACATACTCATATATTTACATATATTTAACTTCCATAGTGGTTTTTGAGGTAGGTGCTATCCTATTACCTAGTTTTCAGATGAGAAAACTGAGACTTAAAGAGATTAAATAACTTGTCCTGAGTCAGTTAGTGGCAGAAGTGGGATTTGAACCCAAGCAGTATGATTCCACAATCTGTGCTCTCAAGCATCACAACATACCACTTGCTGACTTTATAACAACAGAATAATCAAATGCATAAATAGGAATGCTGGAAAACCTTGGCTTTGCAAAATTTGGCATCCGGGCTCTTTCTGATGCCTTGGCACAGTGCATGCTTGTTCTAGTGCCCAGAGGGCAGAGCTATGCTTTCTCTAAACATTTGATTCCTGAAGAATCACAGCCTTCTCCTCCATGAGTCTGGCTCCTAAATCACTCTTGCAGCCTGGTATGTGTAAGGTTACTCAATTAGGCCATAAAATTGTCAGTGGCTCATGGTGGCTGGGCCATTTCTCATTTCAATTGGACATATTTTGATAAGGTTCCTTTCCAAGTCTCAGAAATGTCCCTCATTTGCAATATAACTTGTGTGTGAGTTCGTGCGCACACTCGGTTATTATAAAAAAGGAAGTCAAAGAAAGTAGGGACTGTCTTTTTTTGAGCCATTTTTAAAAATGTCTAGCACCCTGCTTTAAAACATGTGTGGAATAAGTATAGTACCTCAGTTGGTATCCCTTTTTTAGATATTTATTGACATTTTCAGACACATACTCCCTTCAAATCCTACAACCATCAAGGAGGTAGATACAAGAAATCTATAATGTGACCAGCAGAGAAGTTACCAATTTGTAAGCCAAGAAACAGGTATTAGAATCTTGCCCTTTTGTTTCTAGTAAAGTGTTCTGTGTAGCTGCAGCTCCAAGAAAAACCACACAGGGTTTGAGACTCATTCTGTTTTCAATTCTATAGGAAAGCTTAGCTCTCCAAGGCATCCAAACTTCCCGCCAGAATCTAGAAGCACCTGCACAGGAGTGTAGGAGAGAACTCTGTCTCTACTAGATTTATAACTGTGAACTATTTAATCTCTCTATACCTCAGCTTTCTATTCTCTAAGATGAGAACAAGAATGAAACCTACTCTGTAGGGTTTTGAGAGGATTAACTGAATTAATATTATGTGTGGTGTTTAAATCAGAGCACCCCTATGGAATCTACCTAATCTACTCAAAGAAGGCAAAAGAACTGATTTGAAGTGAAACTTGCCTCCCCAGGTTCACAGTAGCACTATTAACAATAATCAAGTTATGGAAACAACCTAAATGCTCCCTCACAGATGAGTGGATCAAGAAGAAGATGTGGTGCTTATGCACAATGGAATACTACTCAGTTAAGAAAAAGGATAAACTCATGCCATCCAAGGCATGATGGGAAGGGATTCTCATAAGCAAAATAAGTCAAAAGGAGGAAGACAAATACCAGATGGTGTCACAAGTAGAATGTAGTAAAACTAAACAAAGGAATACATAAAGCCAAACTTAAAAACTCCCCCTGGAAAATTGATTATACTGAGAAATATGGAGGGGAAGGTCAGGAGCAGGGGTGAGAGTGAGCAGGGAGGGAACACAATGGGCTAATGTAGTGGACCAAGGGGTTGGTAGTGAGGTGCTATGGTAATAACACTGGAGGGGGGTCACACGCTCCCCAAAATATAAGCAATGATGTAAACCAACATTACCTCAATTAAAATAAAAGAGAGAACTCTAAGTGTCAGCCATCCCTATCAACCTAGAAAAAGGTTAGAAAGATCCTTCTCAAGGAACCCCTAGGAAATCCCCTCCAATCTGGAATGCATTTCTATTTTTACAAAAGCTGTAAAACTATATCAACTTGTATCAAAGAAGTAGACACTATGCAACCTTACCAGAACTGCTGCATAACCTCATTTGGCAGCAGAAAGCGACACATATTAGCTGTCTGGTTGTTGTTTTTGGTAAAAGGCACCAAGTCACTATAAATTGGGTACGGAGTCATCAGGGCCAAGGAGAGGCACCAGGTAGCTGCAATCACTTTCAGAGCGTGGGATTTTGTCTGCCAGACCCGGGACTCCAAGGGTTTGCAAATCGCACCGTATCTCTCCAGAGATATGGCTACCAGATTAAAAGTGGATACACTCACAGAGGTGCCTGGGAAAGGAACATAGAACTCGGTTATGTTGGCTGAGAAGTCCGAAGTTTCTTTGCACATTAGCTTAAGTGTATCTGATTTGCTTTGATATCAAAGGAAGATGCTCCAAAGTTAAAGAAATCTGTGTTTGCCTATATGGATAGCTAAAAATGTTTTCTTACATTTTTACAAATGTAAGAAAAGGAGTTAAGTCAGTTAAAGGTATTTGCAAATACATTTTCATGCCAGTTTTTAGGTAAGCTTATTGAATTTTGATTATAACTAACTTTTGATGCTCATTAATCTATCACCAAGAGAATGAAATATATTCCTTTTCCACCTCAGTGATTTTTGAAGAACCTAAAATTAAAATTAAAAAGGTTCTAATTTTAAATTTATTAAAGGAATCTGTAACATCACTCTCCATAATCATTAAATCAAAACCTCTTTCAGGACAGGGTTTATTCTATTTTACTGGATTTTACCCCAAACAGATGATAACATTTACCTTTGAGAGTACAGATCCAAACACCTCAGAGTCTGGAATCTGGATACCGACCAATCCAACACCAAGCTCACCACTAGGCAAGCTGCCTTTTTTGGTTTTACTTTTACTGTCTAGTAGGAGCATAATAAACATTACTTGTTAATAATAGTATTGATATGACCACAAAATTGAAGTGAAGTAGCCAAATCACTGGAATTAGAAATTCCACAAAAACATTATGGCATTGCAAACACACTGGGGATTGTCTTGCTTTTCTCTTAGCTATTTTTAAAAGCTTTTTTTCTATTGAAAGTGCAAATGATATGAAATGGACCATTTTAAAGTCAACAATTCTGCGGCCGTTAGTACAATCATGTAGCACAATCACAAAGGCATTCATTTTCAATCTTTCATGTCCTCTGGTTAAGATTCTTAAATAGTATTATTGTATACATATACACATGTATACAGATAGTGCAATTCTGGTGCTGCATGTATATACTGGAGGGACCTTGGATGCCTACAGGGCTATGTAATGCTAGTTATTATTATTATTGCTTCATTCTTTAACACTGATCCTTTTCATTTAAGTCCTTTTTTTTTTATTTTCAAAGGACTTGGACACAGAGCCACATTCTCTGGGTTGCTTGTCCATGGCTTGCAGATCAGCAATTCATCATCATTTTGTCAGAGCTGGACCCTGCTTCCTCAACTGGGAGAAAAAGGCCTTTAAAGCTTTCCGGTCACTGAAGACAGCCCCAGCCCAATCAGCTCTGCATATTTTGTAAGGCTTAGGTCAGGACAAAACACCCCCCCCCCTTGTTTCCCGCCTCTCCTCCTCCTGTCTAGTTCTCAGAACCGGCAAGGGACAAGGAGGTTTGGCAGACAGAGGGGATGCAGCGCCAGGTCTCTGTTAGCTTCAGGACAGCCAGAGTCGCCAGGGAAGCAGTGGACTCACTGATCACTGTGGTGGTTAATGATCCGGGTTCAGATCTCAGCTACGAGGCTGCTACTTGTGGGTCCTCGCGCGTGTGATGAACCTCTCTGTGCCTCTGTTTCCTTCTTTGTGAGAAGGGAGACAATAACTGCACTTCCTATATTTAACTATACTTAGGGAGATTGGGAGGTGAAATAGGATCATGGAAGTGAAAGCACTTAGTACAATATCTGGTGCCTAAAAAATAGACAAAAATATGGGCTGTTGTGCTTTCCTTAATTATTTTCACCATTGTTTTTACTAACAAAGGCAGAGAGATGGATTTCTCAGCCAATCAGCCTGCTTTTAGTGACCCCAGAGGCTCCAGGAATAAATTCAGTTCCTTGTTTAGGGGGCAGGCCTCTCTCTGTCTCTGTCTGTCTCCATCTAGCTATCTCTCTCTCTGCCTGAGATGGCCCCAGTTCTTGGGGAGAGGTAAATTTTGAGAAGGAAATCTATAGTTATAACAAACTAGGTTTCAAATAATCCCTGTTCCCTAGGAAAGCAAGAGCGAAAACAAAGAAACAAACCCTTTCTCCATCCTTGACAACCGCAAAAGTCATGATGTAGCTTGGGTAAGAGCTCAGGATACAATCAATGACTTCCAGAAAGGGGCAGAGTGGCTAGAGTTCATCTTTCTTACAAAAGTAAGAGAAACCAGCCTCTTTTGTGGTTGCCTAGATATCTAACTTACCCACTTTGAGAAAGTGACCTCTGAAATAGACAAGAGATGACACCAGCGCGAGGAGGACCGACCCACCTAAGATCAGTACTGTGACCGAGCACAGAGCCCAGACAGCCAAGTGTTTCATTTCTGACAACTCCACAGAGCTGCTAGGGCTTTGGGAAGATCTGGGGCTGGGTGGGGCCTGGGGCAAGCCACCAGCGACAACTCACCCATGAAGTAGGTGGTGGTCTTGCAGACCGCGCTCCCAAAGATGAAGTCCTTGAGCAGGTTGGGGATGAGGTTGAAAGGCATGCAAAAGAGGCAGAGCATGAGATCGCTCACAGCCAGGGAGAGCAAGAAGATGTTGGTCACAGTTCTCATCCTCTTGTTGCGAATGAGGACCGTAATGACCAGCGTGTTTCCCAGCACGCTGAGTAGGAATATCAGGGAATACAAGAGAATCTGCACCGCCGGCTGCCACTCTGCAGAGAGTAACAGAGACGAGATGGTTATGAGAGCAGAATGTTAAAACCTTAGCACATGAAGCAAAAGGCATTACCCAGTCTTTTAAAATCCTTTTTGCAGCAGTGCCTATCATACCGTCCTACTACGCCTCTACCCACAATTTTTAACCCAAACTGAGCACAGACCAGGGTGATTCAGTCGCTTTTAAAAGCTTGATTTGTTACAGGAGCTCTGGGGGGAACCAGTGTTTCTTAAGAACAAAGCTTCTCAAGTGAATAGAGATTGCTTTCTTTCCTAGCAGCTAAGTAGTATTTTGCTTTAAACATTTCTTCACGCTGGATTACCCCCAAGAAAAGGCAACCGATAGCTTGTGCCAGCACCTTTTTTCTGCAATGCTTGTAAGTTCCAGCTCTGACACTTGTCCACCCTCTCGATACATCTCAGCACCTCCTCCCCATCCTATACATTCGCCCCAGCCTCCCCCCAGGAAGGTTAGGAATAATTGACTCCATTCTGCTATAGGAGCTCTGATCCAAACTTTCTAAATTGACGACTTTCTTGCCTCATCAGGACTTCGTTATATTTTCTTTATCTGCCTCGCCTCATCTGATTTTCCCCTCAACTTTGTAGTTTTTTTTGGAATTGAAATGATAGTCTCCAACACCTACCTTTGGGAGGAAGGGGCTGATCCAAGCAGAAAAGAGTGTCATTTTCCATCCCGAGTTCACAGAGAGGAGAGATGTTGCTTCCATTCACAAGA
>PVHY01006653.1:11443-65808 GCA_004024945.1 Uropsilus gracilis
CCCTGGAGTTAACCCTTCCCAGCGACTCACTGCTTTTACACACATGTGCACACACACGTGGACATACACACGTGTCACACACATGCCCCCCACACTAAACACACACATGCCCCCCAGTACCTTGCCTCTCCCTGTGGGAACCTGCCACCAGCCCAGAGAGCAGCAGCGCAGCGCCCAAACTGGCATGTGAGACAGGAACAATTAACACTGTAACAGATACGATAATGCAGACCATGAGGACCAAAGGACAGGAGGGCTGCATTTCTACCTCCTTATATAAAAGCAATTAGTGCCTTTTTAGCTTTGGAACGGTGCCCAGCAGCGTGTGTGGATCTAACTGCCACTCCGTTGTTAAGTTGTTACCAACCACAGAGTTATTTCTTGTGGTCTCTGCCCTGGTTAACTGAAAGGAGAGGGATACTTCCCAATGCGGGTGCCTGGATCCTTCTTACAAAAAAATGTTAATTAGATTTTCCATTCATTCATTTTACTCCTTCGTCCATTCATGCGGAGGGCGTTCATTGAGCGGTAACCATAAACACATAGACAAACAAGAGCCAGAGCATGTCAGATGGTGTTAAACATCATGGAGGAAATGAAACAGAGAGGTGTGATGGTGAGGACCAGATTGGGATGCTAATCTAAATGGCCTGGTTGGGAAAGTCTTTCTGGAGGAGAGGGCCATGATCTAGGTGAGGAGGAGGAAGAGAAAGTCTTGTGATGATTTGGGGAAATCGAATCTAGGCAGGAGGGACAGCCTCTCTCCCCCCCTTCCCTTTTTTTTTTTTTTTTGCCAAAGCAGCCATAGTAAGTGCAAAGGCCCTGAGGTGCAAAGGCCCTGAGGTGCAAAGCAGGTAGGCCTGTTTGAAAAATAGATGTGTGAGTGAGGGGAAAACCATGGAAGGAAAGAGAGGGAGACTGGTCGGGGGTCTGGGCTTCCTGTGAAGCCCAGATGTGATGCTTGAAAATCCTCTGTAACAGATTTTGTCCTCAGCTCAGACCCTGGGGAAAGCAGATGACAGCAGCGGGCCCTGTGTTTGATCTGCTGACTGATACCTGGTCTGCTTGATGGACTCGCTGGTGCCTCCTGTATGGCAACACACTCTCAGCTGACAGATATACATGCTCTAAGTTTGCTGAACCCCTGCTGAACACAGACGATGTTTTTACTGTGGAAGCTTAGGGTTGGGAAGACAGAGTGGATCCTCTTTTCTTTGAAACCATGAAACAGACCTTGTTTAAGGCTCTTAGACGTCCACAGAGTTTGTCTCCTGCAAAGGTTCACCCACTCCAGCAGCAGAGGATGGGGGAGGGTCCTGCCTCAGGACCCCGAGTAGATGAGTTATGGTGTTCACCCTCCTTGTACTGAGGAGCCTGATATGACGGGGCACACTCTTCCCTCCCTCCTGCCTTCTTTTCCTCCCTCCTGACCTTCCCTCCCTCCCTCCTGACCTTCTCCCCGACTCTCTGTCTAACTCAGTTTTGTTAAAGATGGGCAGGAACAGAGATTGGCATAGAGGGCACTAGAGATTTTTAAATTCACAAAGGGTGAGGCTCTTTGAATCTGTGCTTTTCAAACTAGTGCCCCTTGCAAACACTCAGGTTAGTGGTTAAAAAAATGGAGATCCCCTGCTGGTGATTCTGATCCTTCTGCCCCAGCTGTGGGGATCTGCACTTTTATCCAAGGATCCTTGGTGATGGGGGGTCAGGGATCTCAGGATCTCCTTTCAGGAAGTTCTAGGAGCCATGAAAGAGCCGGAGTGTGGTCAGGCTGCAGGAAGCTAGACCTGAGACCTGAACCTAGTGCTCACCACTAGCTAGCTGGGCAATGTGTACAAATTATTTGACTTAATAAATATTTTATAGATTATTTAATAAATAGATTATTTAATAAATTGTTTTTGAGTCTCAGCTTGCCTCTCCTTAAAATGGCCATGACATACCACTACCTGTAAACCAAGCAATCCAGGGAAAACACTTGGAGCAACATCTGGGACATAGCACTGGATAGTAATGACAATTAGTGGTTCAGACTAATAGGAGATGTGCTCCATTCATGCCCATTATCATGGTAAGAGGAAGATTTGCAGTGCACACTGCAAATCTAGCACACTGCCTGGAATATAGTGTGTAATGGAAATGCTTATGAATAAAGTATGAAAAATTAGGAAAGGCAATCTTTCCTTCTCATAGCTCTATCAAATTCTTTTCTTGACCAACTCTGGACTTTCCCCCCTGAGTTTCTGAGGTAACGTTATCCATGGGTTAATTTTTTTTTTTTTAATATTTGAACAAGAGGCGCTAGGATATGCAAAGGAAGAGCAGATACATTTAGCAGTGTGTTAGCTCTCCTTCTATTCCTCTTTCCTTATTCAGCATGTGTGTGGGGAGGGATCAGCTAGGAGCAAAGTTGCTCAAATCCTGCCTTCTTGTCGTGTCCATTCATAGCAACAGACCATCCACACATGGAATAGGTGAATTGGAAGCGCCCCGTGGCTTGGGAGCCCCGTCTTCTGATTTGGTGCATTAATAAAAAGGTACCAAATTGATAAAAATTGACATAAATTTACTAAAATGAGCTGAAATGACTTAAGCGTCCCCTCTCTCTGCAACGCTTGGTGCTGGGAACAGCCCAGGCCTCGGGGGCTCTAGGAAATCACTTGAAACCTGCTAGACTCTGGAGTCTCTTGTCTGGCAACCGCCCTGCAAAGAAAGAACACGAGCCATCTCGGTGGGGTCCTGGTAAGGAGACCTGTAACAACTCCACCAATCCTCCTTCCATCATAAGAAACAGTGACTCTAAAACAGCTCAAAGATTTACTTGGGTTTCCCCTCACTTTGTCTTTACTGAATTAGTTACAGGTTTAGGCAAATTTTATGGTGAAAATAGATAAATATAAACACAATGAAAATTTATTTCAGGGCCCCTGAAGGTTTAGCATCAGCACGCTGCTGCTTTCAGAGAAACAGTCCTGGAATCCCAGGTAGCTAACGGGTAATTGTGTATTGCGGGATTTACAATTCATAGGGCAGCCTGACATTTCTTGAAATCCTCAGGACTCTCCTGCAATCTCCCAGCATTCTGCTGCTAAGAATGTCACTCGCTCAATTCCTGCTTCTCATTCTCTTCCCAAACTCACTCCCCCACTTCCTTCCTTCTCATCCTCCTTCTGCCACCCCAAACTCTGGAAGTGGCCCTGCTCTGGTCACACTGGTTATTCTGGAGGGTGGACATATTTAGAACTGGGCACCCACTGGGCCCAGAGAGGACTGTGCGGTCCCCTGGAAGGTTTCCCTTTGGCTGCCTTTTTTGGAGAAATCATAGTGGGTGCTTTGTGGTGATGAAGCCCCCCTCCTTGCTGTGAAGAAGTCCCATCTCTGCCAGGCTGTCTCTGAGGGAACCAGCTGGGTTCAGACCATTGACTCCACCTGTGTCAGTCTCCATTTCCTCACCTGTGAAATGGATCTGCAGTGGGAACATCTAGGTCAGGAGGCTTCTTGGATGTTCCAGGTCCCCCCATGTCACCACTCACCCCCAACAGACTATGTGGTGTGTCACAGGGCTCAGTCAAGAGCAATAACAAAAATACAGGTCGTGATTATTGTTATTTACCCTGTTTCTTGTCAATAGAAACATTAGAATCCTTAACACCACTTCCTCAACATTTATTATCAGTTTAGTGGATATCCTTCTAGCTTTTTCTTCTGAACAGTTTTATTAAAAAACAAACACTACCTATAGTCAGTATTCACTGTAGTTACCACTTCTTGAAAATGTTATTTTAAAATAATGTTTTCCCTTCCAAATAAAAGGTGTGGCTTTGGAAGGGTTTAGGGGGAAAATTTGTTTTCATTTATGTATTTTATTTCTTTTTAATGATGTACCGTTAATATACATTCTTGTCAATTTTTTCACAGTATAGGTGCAGTCACCATAGTTCTTCCATCAACACTTGTGTTTATTTTTTTAAAATGCTAAGTAAGAAGAAAGTAAAACAGATCTACAGCCCCTTCAACCATTTTTAAGTGTTCTACATAGCTTTGCCTTTGTATGTTTGTTTTTTTCCCATTAAGTACCACTTCATCTTCATGTTTCACTACTTTTTTATAATGTTACTTTTAGTGATGTCTACATTTCACTAAAAAATATACCCTTCAATTTACTAAAATATTCCCACCATTGGTTATTTAGTTATTATTTTAAGCTTTCTGGCTGTGCAAGTGACACTGTCGTGAACACACACACTCACATTTCTGAGGTGTTTGATGTCCATCCGTGGCCACCCTACCCTACCCAAGGCCCAGGTACACTCTGGTAGCATGTGCCTGCCTGCGGCGGCTGCCCACACCTGGTATGGGCCTCTGGAAGCTGCAGCCTGAGGTCTGGGCAAATCACTTTCTGAAAAATGACCCTCATTTGTGAGGCTACTTATCAGCACCGGTTTATTATACTTTTATCAGCCTTTGGTGTTATTAGCAATTTCATTTTGCCGATTTAATAATTTAAGAAGACACTTCTTTATTTTAATGTGCATTAAAAAAAATTTTTTTAAAATCAGAGTTACTCATTATTTCCCATGGGTTTGTTTTAGCTGTGTTTTTTCCTTTGGTCACTTCTACGAACCTGATGTAAGCCAGAACATCTTTTATGAATCTTGTGCTTTGTCCATTTCTATATGAATTGACAAGTATTTATTGAACATTACTGGGTGGCAGGAAGTGTTGTAGTACTGTTCACAGGGGTGAAAGACATGAAACACCCCCTTCAAAGAAGGCTCATCCCACTAAGAAGCACAAGATAAACAAACAGTGCAGAATGTCAGGGTGATAAGTGCTAGGAAGGAAAAGGAGGCCAGACAAAGAGACAAAGAGAATAGGTGCATGAAGAGACATTTTCCAGGGTGTGACATTTAAGCTGAGATCTGAATTAATTGAGAGAATAAGGAGCATGGTTATCTGGGAGAACATTCTGGACACGGTGTTTACTATGGTCTGAATGTTTTCCTCATTATTTGATAGGAACTCTTCTTAAAGAGATGATGATGTCTAATTTACAAGTTGTTTACTACTTTCCTTTCCCCCTTCTTGCATAGCAGTTGGACACTTGTATGAGCAGGTCCGTGGCTGCCTCCGATTAATGGTATATCTTCCAGCCCTCTCTGCAGCTAACTTGGCTCTATGGCAAGGTTCTGGCCAGATGGACATTGGGAGAAAATGAATATGCAGCTCCAGAAGTATCTTTACAAAGAACAGGTCTACCCTTTTGTTTCCTTGTCCTCCTTCCTCTGGCTACCATGATGATGTGATCATAGAGCCGGAGCAGCCATTTTGTATCCTGAGGTTGGTGCTTATGTGTTGAATGTAGCAGAATCAGATACAGACAGAAATTTGGATTCCTAGTCATCATAGAATTTATATAACAGCTGACCGGGCATGGTGGTACGCATCTTTATTCCAGGCACTGGGAGGCAAAGAGGCCAGGGATGACTTGAATTTGCGGATTTGAGACTACCCTGGGCAACATAGCAAGACCTGGTTCTCAAAAAAGCAGCCAGGGACAGTGGTGTGCGCCTGTAATCCCAGCTGCCTGGGTGGCTGAGGCTGGGCATCACTTGAGTCCATAGTGAGACCTAGTCTCGAAAAAAGAAAAAAAGATTTTTTGACAGCTAGCTTGCACAGTTTACCTTTAGACTTCATTAATATTTATAAGAAAAATAGTTCATTTTATAAAGGAAATAACATTTTAGATATTCTGCCACTCCCTCAAACACTGAATTAGAGGTTGCATTTTCTAGTTTCTGATCTTTGCTTACATTACTCATCACCTGTACTCAGGATACATCTTGACAGCTTTCACCTCATAGATTTGAATCATATTTCACCAGGCTCCATTGTGCCTGAGTTATTCCTTATCACCTAATCAGGGCCTATCACTCTTTAAGGCCCAAATTCATTCTACCTTTAAGCAGCCTTCTCTAATTTACCACCTTTATTACTTGGTCTTTTCTCTTTACTGTTACAGTTCTGCTCCTTAATGGGATTTAATAAAATTACCTTGTTCTTTCTTGGAATGAAAATTATTATCTGTGAAATTTTTCTAACTCTGTCTCCACTGTTAAAGTTCTAGGCCACCTTCATCTCTCACATGAAAAATTGGGTTACCCCTCCTAAAGATCCCCCAACTTCCCCTTTGATCTCCCCCCAATGTCTCTCTATGTAGTAGTGTGAATCGTGTCTTAATAACATGGACCAGAATCCATCTCCTCCCTAAAACTCTCTACCCAATCCACTAAGGCCCTGCAGCGGCAGCCCCTGCCTCCCTCAATGGTGTCATCTTTGTCCCCCACATCTGCTCACTTCTCCCAGACACTCTTCTCCTTTACATGCCACTCCCTCAGCCCGCTCCTTTCCCTGACCCCCAGAGTCTTTGCACATCGTGGTCTCACGGCCTGCACTGTCCTGCCTGCTAACTTACCCTCATTCACCCCGACTACAATGCACATCCTCAGTGAGATCTCCTATTATACGAGACTGGAACAAGCCTCCCAGGTGTTCACATGTCTCCCAGGTCTGTTCTTTTGCACTTGCTTGGTGCTTACAGGCTACTTCTTATGACTGCAGTATGACCTTTGTGTGCTTGCTGGATCATCAGCTGTCTCCACACCAGTTGAAGCTCCATGAAGACAAGCTTGTTGTCTGTTTGGCAGATGACTCTGGCAACTCATTCATGTCCACACCCTTCACCTCCCTTCAGAAAGCCTCTATGGAGTAGATGCTATCACAATTTTTTTTTGTAAAACTTCCATGAGGGAGGTGGTTTTATAATTTCCTTTGCATATGAGGAAGATGAGTCTCAAGAGATTATACATGCACATCAGGATTCAGGCCCAAGTACAAGTGGTGCCCTCATCTGTGCCCATCTCCTTGTTTGTTTACAGCACAAAATGGCACAGAGTCTGATGGGAATAAAAGTCACAACTGACACGCTCCCACTTTCTTTTGGTTCTCAGCACAGTTGAGAAAGGACTTGGGGATGAAGGGCATGAATCTCAGGGGGGAACTTCATTCTGTATGAAAGAAAATGGGGAGACATGGGGCCCAGAAGTTGACTCTGCTGACTTAAGAGTCATCAAGGAGATAACCTGGAGTTAGCTGAGGTTTCCCCGTTTTCTCTTGGGGTTCCTAATACCCACTCAGACAAGACACCAGGAGGCAGCTGCTGTGAGGTAGACATGAAGGACCCCTTGCCTGCGTCATCTTCATGAAATGAGCTTAGTCAACCTCTCTGTTGACCTTCATACCTCCGTATTTATAGCTTCTTTTCCACCAGGTACAGACCAAATTATGAAGTTCACAGGGTCATATGAGCAGCCGTTGGAATATGCTGTGTGTGTCACAGTTCTGTCTGAACTCTGAAGAGATATGTGATGAAAGCACCATTGATTGAACAGACTCACTCCCTTAGATGCTTTGTTCTGTTGCTTCTAAAATTTCTACAACCTCATGGTATGAACTTTTGTTTTCTTATTTTACCACTAGGGAAACTCAGTGTCCTAGGAATTAGACTTGCTAACTCATCTCAAAACACCCTCCAGTTATTCTTGGGAATCCTCAAAACAGGTCTCACATGCACCCATAGACCACACTCTAGTCTCTGTCACCTGGTGACATCCTTCATGTCCTCTGTCCCCCAGGTCCCACCATGGACATGTCCTATGCTTGCTACCACTGGAATCCCTTCAGGGAATGCCACTGTCCTTGGAAAGGACACCATTTCCTTGTCTCCCCATACAGTCTCTGCATCTCACACATGCAGAGATGGGGACCAATCCCCAATCTTCAGAACCTCAGAAAGCTTCCTGGGAAAACAGTTCCATCCCTCCAAGCCCATGCCAAGACATAACCCAGCTCTCCATCTTCCATTCCCCTACCATGCTCCCCCACTCAACACTCTTCTCCTTCCTAAGTGAAAAGGCCAAAGTCCCCCAGAACATTAGTGGATGCAAAGAGATGACTGTGACCTCCACCCATGGGGGAGCTGGGGAAGTCTGTGTCCCAACTCTGTGTCCCAGGCAAATGCTCTCCTCCTTAGTTCATGGACCTCATCATCACCCCATAATGATTTCCAACTATGGCAGGATGAGGCTGCTGCACAGCAGGTCACTAAAGACCAGAGGTTTACATGCCCTGAGGTGTGGGAGCCAGCAATGTGGCTCTTACGGGAACCTTTTAGCGACCGGTACCCAGCTGGCATCAGATCCACCCACGTGTCCACTTGCTATTTGGGGACTGTAACAGCTACCGAATCCATTAACTGGGCCAGAAGTGAAAGCAATTGGAAGCACAAGTGCCTTGAAATGTTTAAGCCCTGTAATGATGATCTGGCCTAATTACTGCCAAAAGTAGGGTCAGAACAGCTCTTGATCTCAGTGCCCGACATGGCCCAGTTATCCTTTAACCCATTAGTTTAAAGGAAAAATGTCAGGTTTACAAAATGCTGTTTCTATGTCTGTCAATAGTGAGAGCATGGATTTGAAATTAGTTATTTTAAATAGGTACTAAGTGGCCATCAAGCACTGAAGGGGGCCTAGTGTCCAACTTCCCTGTGGGGATGTCATTGACCCACTCAGTCTCCAAGGTGGACTCGTTTGCAAAGGTGTCTCTAGCTGTGCCTACAATATCCAGTGCACTGCAAGTATCCCCCAGATATTTGTTGCAAAAAAGAAGAAACAAATGCGAGGACTGATGTCACTGTCATTTATCATTCTTCAGATGGAAGAAAATTTTGGAATCTGAAATGATGAGATTTTCCAGACTGCATGGAATTTTCTGTCTTATTTTACTGTTGATACAAGTACTCTGAGAACTCAAGTCTCTTGGATGAAGTGCTCTTTCCAAGCCATTAATATTAGCAGCAGCAGTAAAAGTATTAATAAAAGTTCACACTGACTTCTGTTTTGAGAGCTTTTATACACAGACGCATGTCACCAGCCCTGTGAATAGGCGCCAAGGTGACCCCTGTTTTCCAGAAATGCTAAATAACTATCAAGGCCACACAGAACAGGACCATCTTCCACCAAAGCTGCTCTAAATCTTTCAGTTTAGAGAATCTGATATTATTCACCTAAGGAAATATGAGCACTCCCAAAACACACACAGTCATGAACCCAGATTAGAGTGTTCACAAACTCATCATAATCGAACTTCAAAACAATGGTTAAGAACCAATATGACATTATCTTGAGGCTCTAGAGCCAGATACTCTGATTGCTTTCTCTTTTGATAAGGTATTGCTGGTTATGGAGTAAGATGGGGGCACATCTTCTCTAGTGAAATTCCAATTATGATGGGTGGTATCTAAATACCTCTATGAATTCCAGGGCTCTTCCTTGAAGGACCATTGCTATCAGTTCATCTTATAAACATTTGTATACATGAATATGTACCTATATCTCCAGGGAAATGACTTGTGAATAATTGACTTTACAAAAATGACATTGTATTGTACCTTCCCCCCACTCCCCGAAACTTACATTCTTTCACATAAGAATCATCTGCGAGGTTTTTCAGCCTCTATAGATCTGCATATCCTTTTATCCTACTCTGTAGTATTCCATAATAGGGATATGTCACACTTTTACCATTTTCTTACTAACTGATGTTAAGTTGTTTCTAGCATTTTGCTCTTTCAGATGAAGCTACAGTGAACTTGCATGTACCTTTCTCAGGCACATGTTTCTCCAGGTGCTTTTCCAAAATAACAAAACTCTGGATTTGCTGAATTGTAGAACATGTGCATTTTTAAAAATGTAAGTGATACGTTCAAATTTCATGCAAAATGGCAGTGCCAGCTAAAACTCCCTCAGTGCACAAGATCCACACCTACCCTGAGAGTGACCAACCCTGAGAGTGACCAATCTTTTCAATCCTTCTCAATCTGATAGACAAAAGTCTTCTTATTTTGCATCATTTATCAATTATGAGGTTGAGCATCATTTTGTAGTTTATTGACTATTTGTTTTGTGAATTCTTTGCTCATTTCTCTTATGCATTTTCAGTATATTTTCTTATGTCTTTAATTGATAAGTTTTCTATTTTTCTGAGTCTTTGCATTTATTAAGTGTGTTGCAAATATTTTCTCCTCGTCTGTCTCTTGTCCTTGTAATTACAAGTGTGGACTGGAATCCAAGTACTAACATTGACTTTCTGGTTAACGTGAATACTTATCTGAGTGTTAGAGTCCTTGTCTATAAAATGGAAGTAGCACCTACCTTTATGGTGTTGTTAGGATTAAACAAGATAATGACTATAAAATGCTTGGCCCGGTGCCTGGCATGTAATAAGGTCTTAAAGGTAGTATTCATTGCTAATCTTTAAATGATTTTTCCAGGTATGAGCCAGATGATTATCTTCAATTTCTATCCATTGGTAATAGATCCATTTTTCCATAGCAAAACAAAAATAAAAGCTTGAAGGATCCTTTAGGATGACAACACAAGAAATATCACATCTGATTTTAGTTTATAACCTCCACAATAGATCCGTTTTATTTTCACTTTTAGCCAATGTTGTAGAAATCAAATTGTAGCACAGCAGGGGAAAGCCCAAATAGAAGTAAATTCTGTTTCCATTGAAAAAACATTTAAAGTAAATTTATAAAAACATTTTTCATAGCAGCCTGTGAAGACGAACAGAGTCTTGTCCTCTCCTTCCCTTGTGGCATTACTACGAAGGCATCTTTCTTAAAACCACTCATTTGTTCTGAGAAGCCAGATGGCTCCTTCAGAATCTGACCATCAGTCAGTCTGTGTTCCACAGATCACAGACTGACAAACTTGATTCCCCCACAATCCTCCAAAGTAGATGGTGCAAGAACTATTTCCTCCGAACTCCAAAATTAAGACACAGAGGCTCTGAGGCCAAAGGCATCTTTGACTGTCCCAGTCTGAACTGGTGCCCCTCCTAGTTGTCTCTGTCCTATTATGTGTCTGTTTAGCCATGTCCACGGACATGTGTAAGTCTCCTTGTCTTTTCTTCCTTCAGAGTCCTTCCTTCTGCACCCCTTTGATGCTGCCTGGGCCTCTTTCTTTCACCTGGATTTGAGAATAAGCAGCAAGGTGAGAGAACCAGCACGTGAGATGAGGGTTTTTCTGGGAATGATGAGTCTAATGGGGTCAGGATACAAACATCCAATTATGGGGGGTGGGGAGTGGTGGCATGAGGCTACAGTGTCTACCCAGCGCTCTTCACCCTCAGCCATTTTGAATGACCTCCATGAAGGAAGGCCCAGGGAAACTGACTATGACATTCTTGACTGGGTCTTTCCTGTTTGGATGCAGCTAAAACTGATTGTCGGGGGAAAGGTGACACTTAATATGTGTTCTCTAAACAAGAAGCTAATGCAGGGAACAGCAAACTTTCCAGTAATGAGATGCATGATAAATATTTCTCACTCTGCAGGACAAGATGAAAGAATTAGAACTTTTCAGTCATCAATGATCTGTCTCATAAACCCATCTTGGCATCTATCAAATTAGTATTGGCAGTAGGAAAAGGCCTTGGTGAAATTTGACAAGTACCTGGCACATTGAATAATGTTGTGCAAATATGTGGTGAAATGTCGAGCAAAGGGGGAAATAGAGTGAAAATCCAGCCCGGGTTTATTGGATCACGGAAAGATATTTAGGGATGTTGTTTTTTTTTTTCAAACCTTTGCCAGTACCACCTCTTATGTTCAAGGAGCTGACTCTGAAAGAATATCCCAGCCATGAACTAACAAGACATATAAAAAGGTTTTAGAACCAACAGGAAGGATTGCATCCTCTAGTGGGAGAGCATGAGGGCAGCCTTTGATTTCCTTTGGTTTCCAAATTATCTAGAGTGTGTATATGTGCTATGTTTATTTTAAATAGACTGGCGTTAGTCATTTATTCAATGTGCCAGGTACTGTATTGAGCTAGGGGTTAATTTCAAAAGGAAAGTTCTCATCATCTTGGAAGCACCAATTCCCTGCTAAATGGGCAGGGAAGGTTGGGAAGCAAGAGAAAACACCAACACAGAATGATCTTTGCCACTTGCCAAGCAGAAAGAGCGATTCATCAGGTAATGAATATTCTAGAGTCTGACATTGGTGGTGATAGCACCACAGGAGTGGGGAGCAGCTGCTCCCTAGAATATTTACCTCACTATCCCCTTGACCCCTCTCCCCAGTTCCTGTCTTATGGGGCAATTTGTCCCTTGCGGGAGTTGACTATTCAGACCGCCCCAGCCTGCTTGCTTCTGATTGCACTGAAAGTGGCTTTATTTGTGATTAACATTTTCCGCACCGTGTCTGTGCTCTGGATGTCCTTTTTCTTTGCTTTACTAAAACTGGATCTGCTGGGCCGGGCACGGTGGCTTGCACCTGTAATCCCAGCTATTTGGGAGGTGGAGGCTAGGAATCACTTGAGCCCGTGGGTTCAGGACTACCCCAGGCAACAGAGGGAGACTGAGTCTCAAAAAAAAGCCAGGCATGGTGGTGCATGCCTGTAATCCCAGCTACTTGGGAGGCTGAGGGTAGGGATCACTTGAATCTGTGGGTTCAGGACTACCCCCGGGTAACATAGTGAGACCTAGTCTCAGAAGAAAAAAAACAAAACCAGAAAACTGGATCTGCTAACCCTGGGTATTCTCATTTTTAGTAGTAATTCAATACTTTGCATAATTTCCTTTGCCCAGGACTCAGGTGTGGGTCCCTGGGGGGTGTGGCAAGAGGGCAGACTGTGGCCGTGACTATGGGCTACTAGGCTGGCTTCCAACCCTCCCTCCAGGCTAATCCTGCTGAGCCTGGATCACATCTGTCACTTGACTCTAGCCCTGGGTAAATGTTTTCCCAGAGGATCCTCAGTTCCTCATGTAAACAAAGCCTTCATATGATTCCCTCTGTCTTTCTAGATGCATCTGAATTCTAGAGGAAACACCCATGGGAGTCTCCACAAATACGTTTGCACACATAGAGGGTACATAGCTTTGTTGAAATAGCACAGGCCTTATAGTCAGCAAGATCTGGAATTGAAAGTGATTTAGTGTTCACTATATGGCCTTGGCCAAGTTACTTGACCTTTGGGGCCTTGGGACCCTTATCTTCATGGGACAGAGTAAAAAGGAAAGGTTATGAATATTTGCAATCTCATACACACACACACACACACACACACTACAACACACCTGAAATAAACAAGGGTTCTTTGTTCAATCATGTACTGAGTTTCTGGGTGGTTCGCATTGGGGTGAGGGGTGCAGAAAAGAACTAAAGAAACCAAGAGAGGCCCGAATACATCACTGAGGAAAGATATGACAGGGCTGTGGTGAATGAGAATGGAGCAAGTGGCTGCCTCATTCACAGATAACTACAAGGATAGGGAGCTGCAGGGCTGGATCTTCAAGGACAAGACATTTTGGATTTTCCAAGAAGCAGGTGCCAAGCTCAGAGTTCTACTGGGGAAAGTTCCAGCAAGATAAAGGAAAGAAGTAAGAAGAGGAGGGAAGTTTGACATGTGTGAAGGAAGAGTGGAGAGGAAGGAGAGTTGGATGAGAACTTCAGTCTGCAGTGTAGCTCTGAGGAGGCTGATGACAACCTCCAGGCCAAAACGGCCGGTTAGAGAAGACCCTGGGGGCAGGAGTGGCCGGGTCCTAGGATTGTACCATGCTCAGTTTCGCAGTCTCCTTGCACAGACTCCAGTCTGCGCAATAGATCCCAACAGCTCGAGGCTGTCACTACATTCCTTACAACACGCTCTCTTGTGAGGGAGAGTAGCAGGGTGTGCTCCCAGCCCACACCAGTTGGCTAACTTGTAGGCACCATCATCACTATTGGTTTGCTGGTCACCAGTACTGTGTTAGTTGCTGTTCTAATGGCTATTGCAAACCGTGGCTTAAAATACACATTTATTATGCCAGGCGTGGGGGCGTGTGCCTGTAATCCCAGCTACCTGGGAGGCTGAGGCTAGGGTTCATTTGAGTCAGTGGGTTCGGGACTACCCCAGGCAACATAGTGGGACCTAGTCTCTCTCTCTCTCTCTCTCTCTCTCTCCATATATATATATATATATATATATATATATATACACACATATTTATTATCTGACAGGCATCTCACTGGGCTAAAAGCAAGCATATGTAGGACTATGCTTCTTTCTAGAAGCTCTAGTAGAGAGTTTGTGTCTTTGTTTTTCCCAGGTTCTGGAGAATGGTGGCCCTTCTGTTCCATTTCCAAAACCTGCAAGGGCAGGTGGAGTCCTTTCTACATGCTATCTTTTTCACTTCTCTTCTGTAGTCACATCCCCTTTCCTCTCCCTTCTCTTTTGCCTACCCTGTCAACTTTCAAGGACCCTTCTGATCATATTAATTATTTCAATAATTCTGGATAATCTCCCCAACTTCAAGTTCTTAGTCACCTCTGCAAATTCCATTTGCCACGCAAAGGGTACATTCCTAGGGGTGAGGGCATGGATGGCTTTGGGGAGCCATCATTCTATCCACCAGAGTGGCCAAGGGTTTTCTGTTCTGATTGTGTCTAATTGGAAACAATCCTGAAAGCCAGTCATCAATAGAAAAGGAAGCAATCTGATTGTGTTTCGAAGGGGAAAACTCTAGTGTTGGATATTTTTCAAGAATAACACAGGAAATCAATGATGGGAAATACTTCCAAATCATATCTTTTAAGGCAACTTTGTTCAGATAAACATGGGAAGAGGCTGATCAATTTGAAAATGGAGTTAGCAGTAACAAAATTCCTTATGTGAACAAAAACATTAATATAAGTTGAGGGATGTTTTCATGTGAGGTCAAGTCTCTCTGTTGTATTTTGTGTTTGGTATCGTAGAGAGATGAAATGAGGTGATCAGGGCTCTGAATTATGGAAAGAGGCCTGTAAAAGTGTTCCTTCTTTACTGATAATGTTCCTTCTTTATCAGCTGAACCTACCAGCCCCCAAGACCACCTTCAGTACCATCAAATAAGATGTGACTTTTTTGAGGTGGCCTTGGTTATTTGTTATGCATAAGATGGTGTTATAAGGATTTATAAGGAATACCAATGCCTTTAGTTTTATAAGAGAACAATAAAGCAACATACCAAGCATGTAATGGGTATCTGTGATTATTCTGTGTGGCAGTAGTGAAACAATAAATAGGACAGATATAGTCCTTGCCCTATGGATCTTAACAAATGGTTGTTTTTCCTAATCTCATTTCAATTTAGGAGACAATACAACTCCAAAAGAAATGACTGACCCCATTGCAATCCTCATTTCACACTTGCCTAAATGAGTAAGCCCTCCACCCTGCCCCTGGGTGGATATGACAATGATTAGTTGATGATAACCTTACTATTAGGTGTTGCTTACGCTTTAAAATTTCATGTGCTAATTTGCTGAAACCTCACAACATACACAAGAAGCATGCTAATGGCTGAGGAAGATGACATACAGAGGTCTTAAATCACGTGCCCAGGTCTGGCAAGATCTTGCCAGGTGAGATTTCAACCAGATGTTGGCCTTGAAGCTGCTACTCTGCAGAGACTACATTCTAGTCTCCGTAGAGAAATAGAAAAAGTGAAAAGGCCTGTTGGCTCTGGAGAAATAAGCATTACCTAATGACCCTTCCCATACCAACTTTAACAAGTTAAATGTTGGACAAATGTTTGCTTTCCATAAAACAAACTTTAAAACCTTTATCTTTCCAAATGTGTGTAGTGCGACCCAAGGCCGTTTAGGGAGCCAGGGAACAGAGGCAGGCCGAGGAAGGCTTTATTTACATTTTGAGGAGGGAGCTCAGCATTTTTCTTGTCTACAGAAGAATGCTAGCATCTGTCTTTGGGGCTCATTTGTGTTCCCACTGCTGTTTGCTGCTGTCTTTCCCCAATTGGAACTGACCTATCCCTAGTAGAGAATTTGAAACTGTTATCAAAACACTCCCCCCAAACAAAAGCCCTGGACTAGAACACCACCTCGCTGTTGGGGTCTACCAGACTTGCAAGAGAGATTTAATACCTATTGTTCAAATACTTCCAAAACATTGAAGAGGAAGGACGGTTTAGTGACTCATTTTAAGAGTCCAGCATTCCCCCTGCTACCCAAACTAGACAAGGACATTACACAATGAGAAAATGACAAGACCAGATCTCCGATGAGCATGGATGCAAAAATCTCAACAAAATATTAGCGAGCGGAGTCCAGAATACTTCAAAAGGATAGGTTCACAGAAACTGCAACTTACAACAGTGACATGTAAAAACTGTAAGTCTTCAAATAATGTCATTTCAGTCAACATCAGCTGGGGCTGTTTTTCCTCACATACATCCTAATGAAATGATTGAATGAAACAATAGTATCCGAGGACCAGCTGTGAGCTGGTGCAGCAGCAAGGAATAGAGCTGCTGAAGCAACCAAACCCTTCAAACCTGAATGCAGACAGCTGACCTCCAGAACCCCGAGCAAATACATTTCTGTTGTTTCAAGACAGCCAGTTGTTGGCAACTTGTTTGCTGTTCGCCTAGAAAATGAATGCATTCCTGCAGCTTCAGCTGTGACCTTTACCCTCATCCAGGGCCATCTACCAAGGTCACTATGGCAGTGAGAGGTCTAAATGAACTTGATTCTGGTCCCTGCGAAGCCTGAATTAGCACTTTCCTCCACCTTTCTTGCTTGAGGCTTGTAGGCGGTATTTATGAGATTAAACCTAGATTAATTGGGGGAGGCTGAGGCAAGAAGCATCAAGGAGCCCTTAATAACACCAATAGTGGCCTCTACTCTATTGTGGAGTTACTGGTTTGTTTAACATACCAATTGCTTCATCTCCTCTTTTCCTAAGGGAAAAAGCTGGCTACACCACCTGTTCTACACAAAGATGGAGGAAAACTCGGTCCTTCACCTATGATCTTATTTTATCATCCCAAACAACTAAGTAACAAAATTCTGTAACTACCCAGGATGCTTGGGTGGCACAGGTGTACAGCGGGCTGGCCAGCCCTGCAGTTGGCTTTACTGAAGGAAAACAATTAGGGCAGTGACTCAGAATGTAAAAATCACATTACTTTAAATGATATGAATAGCAGTCAAGGCAAGAACACAATTATCTGCAGGTAGAATCAAAAAAACAGAGATTCACTGTCACCATGCTGAACAAGGTTTGTGGTCGTCTGCTTTCCTTCCTTTTCCAGACAGTTTAGCTGACCCTAGATCAATCAAAGGTAATTGAGAGCACAGAAACCAACCCCCATGCATCTTAAAAAATAGGATGCTGTCTTACTCTGCCCAGGCTGCTAACACAAAACACCCAAAACTGAAGGGCTTAGAAACCCCAGACATTGATTTCTCTCAGTTCTGAAGGCTGAGAAGTCCACTGATTCAGTCCTAGTGAGGACCGGATCTAGAATGCAGTCAACTATCTTCCCTGTCTCGTGGGGTGGAGGGGTAAAAGAACTCTCTGGAAGCTCTTGGAGAAGGGTGCTATTCTGCTCACCAAGGTGCCATGCTCAGGATCTAGTCAGCTCCTGAAGGACCTGCCCCTTAAAACCATCACATTGGGGATCAGGATTGCAACCTATGAATTTGAAGGGATTACAAACATTCCATCAAATAATAGGTGGCATTTAAAGTTATCTGGGGGAATATAGATTATTATTACTATTTAATCATGCATATAGGAACAGTTGATTAAATGCAAAAAGTTATATTCTTTTCTTACCTCACAGCAGATTTGAGTTAGTCAGTGTTTTTAGTTTCAGACAACTCATGCCTCTCTAGATAGTTTAAGCAGAAAAGGAAAATATTAAGCTATTAGAACAGATTTGTGCAGCCCTAAAGCTCTCTAAGGAGTATAGCCACCAGGCCATGGGTGATACAGCCAGGAATAGCACACATGACAGGGAGGCTAGTTACCTCTGTGGCCCCAGCTTGCACTGTCACAACCTCTGCCATCATCACCTCACTCATCTGGAGCCTGGGCCACCACCCTGCTTAGAATGGGTGTTTGCTCTTCACAGGTCTCCAAACTGAAAGTCACAGGGGCTAGTGGAGCCCTGACCATAGACTTGTGCCTATTTGTAAGTGTAGCTGGAATATTGAATTCCTGGCTCTTCTCTATGGGAGGCAGAGGGAGAAAAAAGTAATAAGGTGGTGGGGGCATCTCCTGCACACACATACACACACACACACACACACACACACACGCACAAACACATATGAACAATGTGTCATTGCTGCTGGTAATAATAAACGTTCTCATAATATTTTAAAATGAATTCTAGGGATTTAGATCAAAATGAACAAAAGAAGGCCCTCAAAGATTTAAGATTCTTAGGGAACTACTGAACTGATCTTGGGACAAGGAAGGATGTTCTGAGAATAAAAGCAATAGGAAAAAAAATCACAAAGGAATAGATCAATGCATTCAACAACTTTGAAAGTCCATCTTTCTTACAATAGAAAACCATGAAAAAATTGATGGATCACCTCTTGGTTAAAATCTATACAAGCATGAAGACCAGTTATCAACTTAGATGAAATATGTTTGCAAGGTTACCAGAGAGCATACAAATGTGAGTCCAAATGAAACCACTTCAGTCCTCTCAGGATTTCCTAAAACCCAGCTCTGTCCTATTTCAGAAGATTGCATTTTTAGGGAAGAAGCTTTTGTTTTTTCCAATCTCTTAAGAATAGATAGCTCTTACATGTTTGGAAAGTTTAATTATTTTTATTGTCCAAATTACTTTCTGTCTTTTAGAGGAATTTAAGTCAATCCATGTCTAGACTTATGAGATTTCTTTTAATTACAAAGAGGAATGGCTCGGGTCACAGTGTAGATGCTTCCTGCCATTCTCTCAGCTCTGTTTACAAGGTTATGGCTGAATGTATTACTGCTGAAGTGGAGGCCGATGGAGGAGATGTTGAAAAGAATCCTCTTGATTCCTTTTCATTACAGCTACTGGCAGACGCTGGGACTTGGCACTCATGTTAAGCAAGGGTCTGAGAGTTGCTTTTTACTGGCAACATAAAACATACTGTCTTTTGATTCCTGTCAGATGGAAACTGCATCACTTGAATAATAATAAACTCAATCTGCAAAGAGAATAAAGAAAAAGAAGAGCAAATCAGGGTGTTAGCCCAGAGATGTGCTGATGGGTGTGAGGCTGGTGGCTTGCACCTGAGAACAACACAGATGTGGGGGGAGCCCTTGGTCTGGCCACTCCAGGGTGTGAGAAGGAATACACAGAGGGCGAGATGACAAAGAAGGTCATCTGGGAGATGTGGTCCTTACTGTTTTGGAGTTTGTGATAAGGTTTAGCAGAAGTGGGAACCAGTATGCAGATAAGAAAATGGGAGTATATACCTAGTTAATGTTTCCATCCTTTGCATTCCCACCCCCACCAGTATATATCTTGCATCACAAGAAAAAGTCAGAAAACATCACTCTGGCATTTTGTGGCCAGTTCAGTGCTTTGAATAAGTAACACACAACTTTGCTGTTAACAATCCTTCAAGATATGAGCATGGTGAATTTTTTGTGCCTCCTCCCCTTAATCTGAGTTGGCTCTAGCTTTGACCCTAAAAAGTGGTGGATGTTTTTACTATGAACATCCAAGCCTGTGGCCTAAGAGAGCTGGAGTTTCTGCTTCCCAGGGCTGGAAATGTTCCCTCTTGGCCCCCAGTTATAAATCACCAGGCTGAACCCAAAGAACTCTGAGAAAGATTTAAAAATGCTTATTATGTTAGTCACTAGTTTAGGGTGTTTTTTTTTTTTGTTTATTTTTGTTTTTTTAGGTAGCAATTGGCAGCCAAAGGAGTGGGGCCTGATACTGCTGTATCAGGGACTTTGAGGAACAGCTGTCAAGCTGGCTTATGTGGGTGTACAACTCAGAGTTAACTTAGAGCCACAGAAAAGGAGTCCAAAGGCTAAGAGTTTGGAGTGGAGGCAAAAGGGGGTGGGGGGGCGGAGGAGATGGAGAGAGACTTAAGCCATCACTCAACCCTCTATCCCTTTTTTTTCCTGTAGCATTGGATTAATTTTTAAACTGAAAATTACTAGGGAAAAGAAACACTAAGTCATTTGCTACAGTGGGTGATAAGTAGAGCTTTACTTTATTGCCTTTACACAGCCTTCAGTAAATCTGTATCACTTACAAATGCTTTACGCTGGTATATTCTCCGGGGCAGGGGTATCTACTATGTGGTTTGAATTCCACATGTGAGTGGGTGGGGAGCACACACAGTAGCTGCTCATGGTCGCTCAGGAGTCAGAGAATGAGGGAGCAGAGTGCAGGGCCCAGGTGTATAGCAGCATTTCATCTCCTCTGCAACCCAGTGAAACAATCGCCGTTGCAATGGCAGATGATTGCAATCCAACTTTGAGATGTGGTAGAGTGTTTCCAAAGTGCACCTTAGAAGTGGCAGCACCCGGGGTCACATCTGGTCTCTTGTAACACCATGGCTATGATTCTTTCCCCCTCACTCTGTTGCTTCTCAACTTACATTACACTGATAATCAATCTTCAAGCCTTAAGTATTCCCAATGTCCCCCCCCCCACTTTTCTTTTTCTTTTTTCTCCCAATGCCTTTTCTACCTTGTTTTCTCAAGTCTTTTATTCTCTATAAATGTAACATCCGAATAGTATTTAATGATATTTGGAACGTTCTACAGATGTATAAGCTGTAAGTCATGGTCATGGGCATTGTTTCTGGACCAGACTACCTTGGTTCAAAGCTAGTCAAAGTTCAAAGCTCAGCTCTATCACTACTGACTTTGTAATATTGGGAATGTTTCTTAACCCTTCTGCGTCTCGACTTCCTTCTCTGTAAAACAGGGACAATATTTTCTAGCTTTTCAGTTTGGGGGATTTCATCAGTTCATGCCCAAGTTCTCAAGACACAATCTAGCATAGACCACATGCTCTACAAGTACTGACTATGATGATTATGTTCCTTGCTCTGTTTATGTCTCTTCCTGAAGATAGAAACTATTTTTTCTCAGTTATCCTGGAGCTTAGTGCTGGTAATCTTGTTTTGCGTTGTCTGTAAGAAGTGGGATGCCCTCTCCTTTCAGTGTGTCTACACTGCCTGTGCCTCAAAGCTGTCAGCCTGTCACCAGCCAGGGAATCGTGTCCCAGGGCAGCAGCTGTGAACCAATGAAGAATTCCACTTAAACTTTGTTTTACTTATGTATAATGAAAAGAGATGAATTTCTCCATAATTTAACAAGGCCTGTGTGTGTGTGTGTGTGTGTGTGTGTGTGTGTGTGTGTGTAGTGTATGTGTATGTGTGTAGCAACAAATGGATAAGGGAGGAAGAAGGGATCTAAGGAGTATAAGGGATGATAGAGGGGAGAAAAGACACAAAAGACACAGCTCCTATTGCTTTAATATGGTAAGAAGAGACTATCAGTCAAAGGCCTTTAGCTTTCAATAATAAGCTTCCAAGGTCACTTGCTCATTTAGTTTAAAACAAAAGAAAGAGACTGAGACTTAGGAAGTGTGAGGTGTATACAAAATCACTCAGCCTGAATTTGACAATTCAGGATCTCCACTTGTCTACCAGACTTCAAAACCCTCCATTTCCCAGATTTCTGCTTAGTATGAATTGGATTTTACACTTAGCAACTGATAGCGGTAGATATCAGTTAAAGGTAAGGGTAACTAACAATGGCCATCTCTTACTGATAGGATTGTAAGCAAACCTAATTTTTTCCTTTTTATTTTTCTGAATTTTAAAAAAGTATGTTTTATTTTTATCATCAATAAAAATTTTATTTTTTTATAATGAATTTATATATAAATTTCACATCATTTTAATCCCAGGGATTTACCCCCCCTCCAATCCCACCCCCCCATAGAAATTTTAAAAAGTCATTTCAAAGGGAAGAAATGGCTAGAACATGTTATTTCATCTGGAACTTACGGATTCACCAGAGTCCACACTCCAGCAGTGTTCTTTGCTAGACTTCCAGCTTAACCCACCTTTCTGGGGTTAGCAGAGAGAAAACCCCCTCAGAGCCCTAAACAACTGTCTTTCTACTGATGGGGAAATGATGATTTTGTGTCTTTCTCCTTTCTTAAGGAAAATGACACCAATTTTTTCACCGATAGCCAATTTTCCAACCCTTTTATCATGTCAACAATTCTTTTGGCAACCTCACCAACTATGGGGAAAAAAATGACATTTCATGTACCTCTATTTTAGCATGGGGACTACATCTTGCAAAAGACATTTGGAAAGTCAGAAATAAAATCTTACCAGGTCACTGGTATCTTAAAAAGGGCTAAATAAGGCACAATGAATCATTGGGGGCCTCGAAGTTTTATCACCAGCGCCTGAATCACTGCCGTGTTTCAGGGGTCACTGTGTTTCACCCACTGACAGCCTTGAGTTCCTGTTATCATGAGATCTGGGCACAGGAATGGTTCATGACCCATTGTTCTGCCTTAAAAATATAGTAATAGTTCTGATTATTGTATCAAAATGAACATAATGTTGTAGTATTATCATTGCAATTATTTCAAATAATTCTTATTATCTGAAGTATGTATACAGTTGCTGAGAATCTGGAAGAGCTGATACTGGACCAGAAGAAATACAAGGGACTTTCAAGCCTCCAACATTTTTACCTACCAATCAATATATACCTTCTTTCATGTGTGTTTCTCTTTAAAGACACTTTATTGTTGATTCATCGCCATTGATCTCCACCAACAGCGCTGTGCCTTGTACTTGACAAGTTTTCTAGCACATGTATTTCCTCTACGGGTCACATCACAGCCTCTTTCCACTTAGGAACACTTAGCAGTACTTCACTACCACGGTGGGGATGACTGGAAAAAGCGAAATCACTGACGAAAAGCACAAACAGGCAACAAAACAAATCAAAACATGACAATAGACAGCAAAACAGTCAGTTGTTTACAGTGAGAACTGGGACAAGGAAGAAGGGTGTCGCCGTGTGTGTTCAGCTGGCAGGGCACACGGAACGCCTCGATAATTTATTTATTTATTTAGTATTTTTTAGTATGTAAATAATTTATTTATATATATTTCACATCATTGTAGTCCCTGGGGTTTCACCTACCACCTCCCCTCCCCAGCTGCTCCAGCTGGTCGCCCCCCACCCCCTGCTTTGATAATTTAAAGAGACAAATACACATCAGAAGAGCAAATGAATCTGCTTGCTATAAAAGAACTCCTCTTTCTCAGTTTTCAATGAATTGAAAACTTATTAGGCACATACCTCTAATACAAGGGAGAAATTAGATCAAAGCCCCTAAAATCTGAAATACCTAAAATTCCCACCCTTGACTCCTGAAGATTGAGCTACGCATTTCTCAAAGAGAGAAAGGAGATGCTTTGTGCAGCAAAGTGAGAGAAACCACCCAGCCAGGGACAGTCACCCTTCAGGCCTGGCTTGCGATTTTGTTCTGTCAACAATCTGTGCCAGGGATTGGCTTAACACACCAGCGCGGCCCTCCTCTCGGTCTTTCTGTGTGCAGACCTGGCAGGACTCTGGTTATGTAAGGACTGAATATTATCCAAATCCTGAACAGGAACTGAATTGTCCATTGCGAGCCGGATATATTTTCTTTGTTTTGCCTCTGAGCATATTATCATCCTCCCCAGGGCACTTTATATTCAGAAAAGATCTTTCCAGGGAGCAGTAGGTAGCTCTTTAAAATTTGGTAATATTTATACAGGACAGGCTTTGGAGGTGTTTGAAATGAAGTACAATCTAAACCTTATTTTTATTCCAAGTTCTTAGTTTACCTTAAATCAGCAGCCTACTATCTACGAAAGAGTATCTAACCCTGGGACAGGAAGGGAAAGTTTAGCTTAGATGTCTAGCAAATTTATCCAATAGTAAGAGAATCTCTTCAAAGTCATTTGTTAATTACAAACAGAAGTTGCATGTATGTATGAAACCATTTGGGCATCTCTGTTCTAGAAGAGAATCAAGAATCAAAGGGAAAATGAAGAATCAAGGCAGATCTCTCTCATTGAACATTTAGCCTGAGCAGTGTGCTAAATACTTTCATAAACACTATTCTAACAGTGAACTGAGCATTCTGACTTCATTTTACTGGTAAAGAAACTGTGGTCCAAACCTATGATGGCACTTGTCCACAGCAGCTCAGTAGTAGAAGAAGAAAGAGAATCAAAATTGCAAAGACCAGGAGTAAGATATTTTTTTGATCCAGAGTCAAAAGAATGACAGATTTGACTATATTATAAAACAAGTAATCAAAACAGTAAGATTCTTTAAAGCAAATTTTATTGATTTGATATTTATTTCTAAAACTGCATGATACTGAGCATGCATCTTGACAGCTCCATGCACAAGCTTCATGTGTGCTCCATGCACAAGCTTCATCTGCTCTCCACCAAAGCTGCAGTGCCAGTACACAGTACATGCTCTTACCTTCTCCACTCCACTCTTGCTCTCCATATCCTTGCGACCACCATATCTCTCATAGAGTCCAGTGTTATTTTTACCAGTTTGTTTTCTCAGTAATAACAATCTTCTTTGTGACAAAAACACTATCAGCAAAATAATGTGTCAAAACCTCCACCTTCCAAAGGGAGGCCCTAGATCCTCTCTATAGCACTTATAAAGGCCATTTTGAAAGAAAACTTGTAGCTGGGTGTGGTGGCACGCTCCTATAATCCAAGTGCTGGGAGGCAAGAGACCAGGGATCAATTGAGTTTGCGGGTTCGAGACTACTCTGGGCAACTAGGGAGACCTGTTTCTCGAAAAAGCAGCTGGGCGTGGTGGCGGGCACCTGTAATCCCAGCTACCTGGGAGGATGAGACTGGGAATCTCCTGAGTCCATGGGATCGTGACTACGCTGGGCAACATAACGAGACCTAGTCTCCAAAAAAATAACAATAAATAAAATAAAACCCACACACACACACACAAAACTTGTATTGTGACCCCATTTTGATGATTTGGAGAGCCAAAGTTGAGGAGCTTCTTTTGGGAGACTCTGGTATGCTGTGCTTTCTTCCTCCTTCCACTAGCTCAGGGAGGAGAGCACTGCCTTCCCCCCCCAGGCCAAATTAGGAGGTTGCAAGAAAGCTCAGCAAGGAAAACTCAGCAAGTGTCTCTAGGAGCTGGAGAAGCAGAGGCATCATGTGCCCCTTTCCTAAAAAATTCTCCAGGTAAGTTCCTGAGCCATGCAGCCCAAGTAACTGAGCAACAAGTCAGATTTGAGAGATGGGAGAGCAGATGGGAGATGAAGTGGGGATGAACTGGACTCCACCCAAAAGAACTTCTCTGCAGGGGTAATGTGACCCAAAAGAGGAAGTGGGTAGTCAGATGCCCATAGGCTAAGGAAGAAAATAGCCAGTGAGAGGCAGGAGTCTTCCTTATTAAAGAAGCTGCAAAGAGGCTGGGCATGGTGGCTCATGCCTGTAAGCTTCAGCCTATGAAGCGGCCAGGGCCAGGGATCGCGGTTCGAGTCCCGCCTGGGGCCTATAGCGAGACCTAGTTCCAAAAAAATAGCTGGGTGTGGTGGCGCATGCCTGTAATCCCAGCTACCTGGGAAGCTGAGGCTGGGGATTGCTTGAGTCTGTGGTACTCCGGGCAACGAGAGCCTGCGGTTCCACAGGCAAAAATAGCAAGACCTAGTCTCACCAAAAAAAAAAAAAAAAAAAAAAAAAGCTGCAATCACCAAGGCATCTAGGGTAATCCATGAAATTAACCCACAGGCAAAAAAATCAGTTTGGGAAGCTCCATGCAGTTAATACTATGTTATGAATGTCAGTTCCTGCACACAGATCACATTTCCCAGCTGCCCACGCACATCAGTGGAATCATGTGACAGAGTATGGGCAGGTGTGGGCTGACAGATACCTTCTTAGCTGTAGGAAGCAAACCCCACAGGATCAGCTGTGTTTTTTACCAACCACAGAGCAGAAAGTTGAGACCTCCAAAACAGAGAAGCCACCTAATGAAAGAATTGGCAGCTCTGAATGACTCTGGAGCAGAGTCCTGATTCTATCTTGCTCAAAGTCTGATCCACCCCTGTGGTGCAAGTGAGGAAAACATCCACTGCTACATCACTCTCACTGGGGTTGCTGATTATTACACTTAGAATAAGACTGACATGTGCACACAACTCTTAAAGGACACCATTGCTAGATTGTGACAAACAGTGGAGGGCTTTTCTATCCTGTATGTCTCTTTCCTTCTCTCCATCCTTGCCCTTCAACTTTGGAGAAGCCAGTCAGACAGTGTGGACTGGAGGGAGGAGTCAGGAAGGATAAGAAGAAGCTGCCAGTCATGCCTCCTTCCTCATAACAGACTTCCAACGTGTGAAGAGGGAGGGGATATCCTTGAATAGCATAGTAATATGACCTTTTAATGCTTCTGGGGCTGCATATTCAGGCTAAAACAATAGGGACAATTTTGTAATTAAAATTACCAAAGGTATTTGATTATCTTAAGGAGAAAATATATGAGAATGACTCACCATTTCATCGCAAAGCAGAAAATAGTCCCACAGTGAGAGAAAAAATAAGGTTATGTTTTTATTGTTCCCTACAGAGTCACAATCAGTTAACATAAAAATGAACCATTTAGGTTGTTTCCAGTTTATTGCTACAAACAATGAAAACCTTGAAATTACTGAAATTACTGCCTCAGATGGTAGTGGTGGTGGTGGTGGTGGTAGGTATGTATGTTTGAAATTTTGACAAATGTTATCAGTTGCTTTCCATAAATATTATGCTCCAATTTACTACCCATCAGTAGTCTGGGAGAGAACTGTTTTGCCTCATCATAGTCTTGTATTAGTTCCCCAAGACTGCCATGGTGAATTACAACAAACTTCATGACTTAAAACCACAGAAATGTTTTCTCCCACAGTTCTTGAAGCCAGAAGTCTAAAATCAAGGTGTTCGCCAGGGCATGTGCTCCCTCTGGTTTCTGGGGGGAGAATCCTTTCTTGCTTCCTTCAGCTTCTGGTGACTACAGCATTCACTGGCTTCCTCGGTTTGTGACTGTCTCACAAACCTGTCTCTGCTACACCTTTTCATGGCCTTTCCTTCTGGTTGTGAAACGTGTTCCTATCTCCCTCTTATAAGGACACTTGTCAATGGATTTAGAACCTGAGTGATTTAAGATGATTTTCTTGTTTTTCAAGATCCTTATTATAATTACATGTGCAAAGAACCTTTTCCTAAATAAGGTGACATTAACAGGTTCCAGGGATTAGGACTTAGATGTTTCTTTTTAGGAAACACCCTCAACCCACTAAGTTTATTAAAACTTTTTTAAAAACTTGGCCAATCTCATAGATAGAAAAAAATAGTGCTGACACATAGTTTTCTGCTTCCTGACTTCTGTGACATTACTTGGGTCATAATTGAGCAGTGGGTTCACTATCTGATTTGCAAAGCTGGTACCACAATGCCAGGTTTTGAGAAAAGACATTTTGTTAAAGTTAATTGGTGAAGAGGAAAGAGAAAAACTCAAATCTGCCTCCTTGGTTAAGAGAAGGAATGAGATTATTTAGGTTTTTGGAATCGGGTTGAGAACAAAGGAGTCAAAATGTTATTGACTGAGGATAGTGGTAAAGAAATGTGTGCTTGGCTAAAGTTCATTGAGTAGTTCCAGGGCAGTTAACATATGAGAAGAATGAACAGATTTTTCTACACATATAGGTGTTTTGAATTTCTGTTTGTAGATCCCTTGACTCTGAGAAACTCCCTACCTCTCTATTTGGAGTCTCTTGGCTCCAGCCAGCCTAGGATTCAGCTCAAGATGAATGACTTCTGTGCACCCACAAGTTATATATCATTTGCCAGTCATTTATTCCCCGTGTCTAAGTCAGTATCTGGCTTGAAGTAATATCTCAGAGCTAACACACTCAACTTGGTTCCCATTCCTAATGGGATAGTCCTACCTATGTGACTATTCAAGTGCATGGATTCCAGATGTTCCTTACATATAAGTAAGATGTTTACTTACATATATATGTTTCTTATATATAAGTAAGATCAATTCTTTCTGGTGTGTCTCTTTCCCTCCTCACCTTCTTCCCTTTGCATTGCTTCAGGCAGCTAATAGACTAATGATGATCATGGTTTGACTCATTAAATTGAGAAGATGCTGTACGAGTAGACAGGTGGCTGAAAGTCACCCTGGAGAAGCACACTGATTGGTACCCTGTGAGATGGAGGTCAAAATGATTTACTTCTTATGTGAATGAAAACATTTTTAGCTTATATTGCTTTTGATTATTCCACTCAGCTTGTTAACACATTGGGGAAAATAAATATGATTCAAAGTCACCTTTACCACAGAGAAAATAATACATCAAAAATAAAAATAAACTTCAAAAGGAATAGTTGAGATAATTTGGCAGTGTGGGGTGGGGGCAGCGAATGGAAGTAACTGAGGTTGGGAAAGGCTTGACTATACACAGAATTGATGGGGTCTGGGCATCTCAGTGCAATCTGGCTCTGAACCTGCACTGTCTTTTAAAGGGACAGGCACTGTGGAATTACTTTAAGTAATATTATCATGTAACTACAAGCAAACTGCACTTCAGAGTCACTACACAGGGTATCCAACCAGACCTTACACACATCAATACTCAGGGGAAACACAAACCAACTGAGGAAGTTCTTTCATGGATCAGAACTTTGGGCACCAAATTATTCTCTCTATTATAGAAATAATTTGACACCACTAGAGAAGAAGTCAAGACAAATGAGTGAATGGAATGGATATCACTTTCCTCCATGAATGAAACCAACCATGAGAGGCAATCTACTTTGGTAAAGGAGGGGCAAGATTGAAACAACGTTTCTTAAACCCTCTGCTCTAAAACAATTTTGTAGTTCCCATCTGAGGAAAAGGCATAGTGATTGACCATTTGATTTAAGCTTATGAATGGGCATATCATAAATTAGGAAAGGTTAATTGAAAGATTTTAAAAATCTTTTTTTAATTTTTAAAATTGCATTACATTTCTAGTAAATTATCTTGCAACACATTTGATGGAGGCAAATGTCATTTAAATATTAGTTCTCAATAACTTTGAAATGACAAGATGAATTATTATGTTGTAGTAGAATTACTGTATCTTGTATTTAATGTCATTATTCTTGTCATAGTGTATTGACACTCAACTACGAGTTGAGTATTTCCCCTATCGAATGTAGAGCAACACTTCTTTTTATCCCTGTAGTTCCAGTGCCATGTCATTTGTTGATTTCACCTATAATAAATAATGGCTATCAATTTCCCTATTAATTAAGACAAATTAGGCACCCTCCCCCACCAATCTGTTTGTGAATTGAATCTAAAATAGCTTGTATTAGTCAGAACTCAGTCTGTTTAGATGCAGAATTGAATTCAAATGGGTTGAAGTTTATTGTGAGTTTTCAAGTGGGTAGGCCAGCCTGACAGGAGTCATGGCAACTAGGGGCTTCTGGGCCTGGAACCAGATCCCCAGAGTTCTAGGGCTCTGCATCAATTGCTTTTTCTTGTCTCTCTTTGACTAAGAGGTGATAAGGAAAGGGGGCTGTCTGTGTTGAACTGTCCCGTCATCTATGCCACTATCATGTCTCCTTTGAAGACATCACCATCAATAACCTATTTGTGGAAGTGTAAAGAGGAAGCAATACTGAGAGTCAAGAACTGAGACTAGAACTTATATGCCTCTGCCCCTTCCCTGAGAGATAGTTGTACCTGCAAAGTCTCTTCTTTTGTTAATAACCTCGAGCTATTATTCTTTTTGTTTGTAAATAACCTGTATGCATAAGCTATTGTAATATCTTGGTTGCTGTATATTCATGAAATAAAGTCAACTGGATTTCTTTAAAAATAAATAAATAAATAAATAGTAAAATAACAGAGAAGGATCTAATTTAATTAAGAGAGAAATGAAGATGACCCAAAAGAAAAAGATTGTGCTTAATCAAATATCACTCTATCTAAAATCAGATAAAGTGTCAGTATACATGGAAAGAGGACAGTAGCTACTGCTGTGAGTAAGAAAATGATGGAAACAATTTAAAATCCATCGTTCTTTTGAGGCATTCTCAAATGGTAGGTTAGCATTTGCCATGGCTAATAGGCCTGAGGAATTAAAGCCCATGATTCTGGAGTTTTGCTCAAGAAGAGGCAGATGAAACTCAGCTCATCACCAACCCATCACTGTAGTTTCCAACATATGGACTGGACTTGCCTGGGCTTAGGGAAAACTCTCACACTTAGAAAAAATCTGAGCGACTGGCCTTGATCCCAGTCAGTAAGTCAACTGGGGTTTTTGCAGTCTTTAAGGAAAATGAATCCTTTTAAAGCTTCCACTTGTTATTTATTTTGTTAAAGGTTATAAGTTAGGATTCATTTCTGGAGAAAAAGAGGAATGACTAGGTCTTTAGCTATGCAAAATAGAATGCAAACTCTTAAACTGGAACTAAGAAGCTGAAATAGTAAGCAGGACAGCTGAGGCGTCCTTACTGTGTATCTGGAGAGCTTTGAAAATTAATCTTCCCCTGGCCCTAATGCAGAACACATGGATCAGACTCTGCAGGCACAGCCCAATCACTGGAATGTCTGTGAAGTCATCAGGTGACTTCAGTGTGCAATCAAATGGTTTTCACACAATCAGTTCAAAGTATAGTCTTCTTTGTACAAGACTTTAGGATATTTATCTTCTTCTGCATTAAAGTAAGAGATGGGGTGTTGAAAGAGAGAAAGTATGAGCGTGGAGTCTTTGATCTGATTGAGGAATGAATGAAACCTCTGCAACATGACTGCCACATTGGGCGAAGGAGGCAGAAAACCAAGGTTGAGTGTCCCTCCAGTCTCACGTCCATTCCGGACTCCATTAAAGGGCACAGACAATGAACTTTAGAATTTATGGCATTTGTGATGGTGTATTTTATTTATTTTTCCGTGATGCCATCATTCCTTACCCGAAGCTTGTATTAGCAGTGTCATGGGAATGAGGGAAGTGTCTGGACCATTCTGGGGCAAGATGGCAAGGGGTATCCAACAGAGAAGCCTGGTGCAACCACTTGAGAGAAGTGGCAAGTATGTCTCACCCTGTAATCTTCAGGTATAGTTGCAAGAACTGGATTCTGCAGTCGTGTAGAATGAGAGGAAACTATATTCAAAGAGTTAAAAATTAATAAGAAAGGACATTAAAATTTGGTTGAGCACAAAATGGCTCAGGGCCAAGGCACTTAGAGCTGCAGGAACATCCGTACTACTAGGTCCAAGTCTTGTAGGGTCTTGAAATAGCACATGTGTGTGCATTCATCTGGTGGTGGGGACAAAAAACAAAAGTCATGGTTTTTGGGGAAAAAAGCAGAACCATTGTTCAAACACAGGTAACTTTGATGATTGTTTAGTCCAGAAATGTGACAGTAAATAGGAGAGAAATAAAACCTCGACTAGAGGAGATTACAGGATTAAATGGGGATACTTTTTGCATTTGATTTCAAGACATCATGGAGATGGGTACACTCAAATGAAAGCGGCACCAAGGGGAACTAAAAATGTTTGTGAGGAAGCACATAGGTGTGAGCCCACAGATAAGAAGAACAGGCCTTTTAAAAAATTGTATATTTATATATATATGTGTGTTTATATATGTGTAATATATATACACATGTTTATATACGTGTGTATATAGACACATGTTTATATACACATATATTCTTACATTGTTGTACACCCCAAAGTTCTCCCACCACCACATCAACTCATGAGCGGTCATCATGATCTCCTGTGCTCATCCCTCCTCCTTCCCTACCTCCCTCCGTCCTTCCCTCCCTCCCTTCCTCTCCCTTTCTCCCCCTTCTTCCTCCTTCCTCCCCTTCCCCTCCCTCCTCCTCCCTTGCTATATATTTTAGTTCTGTTATCATTTTGTTAGTTTTAACTGTTTCTTGTTCTTTTGTTTGCTTTCTTTATATCCCACATATAAGTGAGACCATCTGGTATTTATTTTTTTCTTCCTGACTTATTTTGGCTGGTATGATTCCTTCTAGCTCCATCCATGTTACGGCAAGTGACATGAGTTTGTGTTTTTTGATAGCTGAATATACCAAAACTTTTGATTGATTTGTCTGTCTGGGGGCATTTGGGTTGTTTCAACATCCTGGCTATTTGTAAATAGTACTGCAATAAACACAATACGGGTTTCCTTTTAATTAGTGTTTTTGTGTCCTTTGGGTAGATTCCCAGAAGTGGAATCTCTGGATCAAATGGTAGTTTTATTTTTAGTAGTTTGAGGGTCCTCTACACAGATTGCCATAATGGCTGGACAAATTTGCATTCCCATCAACAGTGTAAAAGTGTTGCTTTTTCTCCACATCCTTGCCAGTACTTGCTGCCTGTTTTTTTTTTGTTTGTTTTCTGTTTTTGTTATACACACACACACACATATAGGCTGTTCTTATTGGTGTGAGGCAGTATCTCATTGTGGTTTTGATTTGCATTTCCCTGATTTTAAGTGATGTTTAAGCATTTTTTCATTTATCTGTTGACTATTTGTATTTCCTCTTTGGAAAGATGTCTCTTAAGTTCTTTTTTTAAAAAAATAATTTATTTGTATATAAATCTCATATCTATGATCTCTGGGGTTCAACTCCCCTCCCTGACTGTTCCCAACCCCCCAAGTTGTGTACTTCAATTTGGTTGTTGGCTTGTTTTGACTTTTCTTCATGGCTCTTTGTTTATCTTTCCCATGTCGCATATAGTAGTGAAACCATTTGGTTTCTGTTTTTTTCTTTTTGACTTGTTTCTGCTAATATGAATTCTTCTAAGTCCATCCATGTTAACATAAAATCATCCAATTTGTCATTTTTAATTCATGAGCAGTATTCCGTTGTGTATATGTACCACATCTTTTTCATCCACTCATCTGTTTTTGGACATTTTGGTTCCTTCCATGACCTTGCAATTATAAATAGTGCTGCAATAAACATCCAAGTACAGGTGTCCCTTTGTACCCACATTGAAATCTCCTTTGGGAAGATTCCCAAGAGAGCAATTGCTGGGTCAAATGGTAGTTCCATTTTCATTAATTTGAGGGCCCTCCATACAGATTTCCATAGAGGTTGGACCAGTTTACAATCCCACCAGCAGTGTAAGAATGTCCCCTTCTTTCTACATCCTCGCTAGCACTTGTTGTTGCCCATTTTTTGGATGTGGGCCATTCTTTACTGGTGTAAGGTGTATCTCATTGTGGTTTTGATTTGCATTTCCCTTATTGCTAGTGATGTTGACCAATTTTTCATGTGCCTGTTGGCCATTTGCATTTCCTCTTTGGAGAAGTTTCTTTTTAGTTCTTCCCATTTTATGATTGGGCTCCTTGTTTTGCTTTTGTTTAATTGTGTGAGTTCCTTGTGCATCTTTGTTAAACCTTTATCAATCTTGTGGAGGGCAAAATTTTTTTCCCATTCGGTTGGGGTTCTTTTAGTTTTTTCTGTCATCTCTTTTGCTGTACTGAAGCTTTTTAGTTTGATATAGTCTCATCTGTTTATGTTTTCCTCCAAATTTTTGCAATCAGTAGATTTTTCCAGAAAGGGATTTCTGAATTGTACTTCCTGGAGGGTTTTTCCCAAGTTTTTTTCTATATATGTTATGGTTTCAGGTCTGACATTTAAGTCTTTAATCCATTTTGAGTTGGTTTTTGTATAAGGTGTGAGGATGTTGTCTTGGTCCATTTTTTTGCAGGTCTTAGTACAATTTTCCCAGCACAATTTATTGAAGAGGCTATCTTTGTTCCAGTGTAAGTTTTTTCCCTTTGTCAAAGATTAGTTGACTATATATGTGTGGTTTTATTTCCAAGCACTCAATTCTGTACCATTGGTCTGATTGTCTGTTGTTGTACCAGTACCATGCTGTTTTAATTATTATGGCTTTGTAGTATAACTTGAGGTCTGGGATAGTTGGCCCTCCATTCTCTCTTTTTTTGGTCAGGAGGCTTTTTGATATTCACGGCCTTTTTTATTCCATGTAATTGTTTTTCTTTCTCTTTAAAGAATGTCATTGGAATTTTTATAGGAATTGCATTGAATCTGTAGATTGCTTTTGGAAGGATGGCCATTTGGATGATGTTAATTCCTCCAACCCATGAGCAGGGAATGTCTTTCCATTTCCTTATATCTTCTTCTATCTCTTTTAGCAGCTTTTTAAAGTTTTCTTTATATAGATTTTTTCCTGTGCTTTGTTAGGTTTATTCCCAGGTATTTAATTGTTTTTGGTGCAATGGTAAATGGGATGGCTTTTTTGATTTCTTCTTCCTCTTCCTGTTTTTTTGCATATAGGAAAGCTACTGATTCTGTGTGTTGATTTTATATCCAGCTACCTTACTGAACTGGTTTATTATTTCAAGCAGTTTTCCCATGGATTTTTCTGGGTACTCTATGTAGAGAATTATGTCATCTGCATATAATGATAGCTTCAGTTCCTCTTTTTCTATTTGTATCCCTTTTATTTCTTTCTTTTGCCTTATTGCTCTAGCTGAAACTTCCAGCACAATGCTACAAAGTAGTGGGGAGCGTGGGCCTCCTTGCCTTGTTCCAGATCTTAATTGGGATGATTTTAGTTTTTTTCCACTTAGGGTGATACTTGCTGTAGACTTTTCATAGATTGCTTTTATTATGTTGAGGTATGATCCCTTAATCCCCATTTTTTCAAGGACTTTTATCATGAATGGATGCTGGACTTTGTCGAATGCTTTCTCTGCATCTATTGACATGATCATGTGGTTTTTGTTTTTTTCTTTGTTGATGTGGTGTATTATGTTAATTGATTTCCGGATGTTGAACCATCCTTGTGCCCCTGGGATAAATCCCACTTGGTCATGGTGAATAATGCTTTTTATGCATCGTTAGATTCTATTTGCCAGGATTTTGTTTAAAATTTTTTGTGTCCATGTTCATTAGGGAAATTGATCTGTAGTTTTCTTCCTTGGTACTGTCCTTATTTGATTTTGGTATGTGTTTAGCAGTTTTCCTTCTTTCTCAATTTTTTGGAAAATCTTTGGTAGTGCAGGTGTTATTTCATCTTTGAATGTCTGGTAGAATTCATTACGAAAGCCATCTGATCCTGGGCTCTTGTTTTAGATAGAGTTTTGATGACTGCTTCTATTTCGCTGCTTGTAATTGGATTGTTTAAGTTCTCTATATCTTCTTTGCTCAATTTTGGGTAGTTGTGTCTTTCTAAGAATCTATCCATCTCATCCATGTTGTATTTATTTCCATATAGTTGTTCATAGTAATCTCTTATTATCCTTTGGATTTCTTTTGTATTTGTTGTAATTTCTCCTCTTTCATTTATGATCCTGTTTATTTGAGTTTTCTCTCTTCTTTCCTTTGTGAGCTTTGCAAGGGGTTTATCAATTTTTTTTATTTATTCAAAGAACCAGCTTTTGGTTTTGTTGATCTTTTGGATAGTCTTATTGGTTTCTAGGTTGTTTATTTCTCCTTTTATTATTATTATTTCTTGTCTTCTTCGGGGTTTTGGATTTTTTTGTTGCTCTTTTTCTAATTGTTCGATTTGGGAGATAAGGTTATTTCTTTGGTTATTTTCTTGCTTTTTGACATGGGCCTGTATTGCTATGAACCTTCCTCTTAGATACACTTTTGCTGTGTCCCAGACATTTTGGAATGCTATGTCTTCTTTGTTGTTTGTTTCAAAGTAGGTATTACTTTCTTCTTTATTTTCTTCAATTACCCATTCTTCATTTAGTAACATGTTGTTCAGTCTCCAAGTGTTGGATGCTCTTCTTGCTTTCTTTTCATTGTTGATTTCTAGTTTGATACCTTTATGATCTGAGAAGAATGTTGGTATTATTTTAATCTTTGTGTATTTATTCAAGTTTGCCTTGTGGCCTAGTATGTGGTCGATTTTAGAGAATGATCCATGTGCATTTGAGAAGAAGGTATAGTCTTTCCTTTGTGGGTGTAGTGTCCTGTATATATCTAATAGGTCCATTTTGTCTAGGTCTTCTTTTAAGGCTTTTGTGTCCTTGTGTAGCTTTTGTTTTTTTGATCTGTTCTTTGTTGAGAGTGGGGAGTTAAAGTCTCCTATTACATATGTATTTTTATCAATATTTGTTTTCAGTTCTCTTAGTAGCTGTCTTTTGAATCTTGGTGCACCCTCATTTGTTGAGTATATGTTGATAATTGTTATGTCTAAGGTGGGTTGACCCTTGAACCATTAGGTAGTGACCTTCTTTATTCTTTGTCACTTTTTTTATTTTGAAATCTGCTTTGCTATAAGAATGGCTACCCCTGCCTTTTGGGGGGCTCATTTGCTTGTAAGATTGTTTTCCATCCTTTTACCTTCAATCTGTGCTTATCTTTTGGGATCAGATGTGTTTCTTGGAGGCAGCAGAATGTTGGGTTCTAGCTGTGTCTTTTGACTGATGAGTTTAGCCCATTGACATTTGAGTAATTATTGATGTTTGAGGTTCTAACCTTGGGTTCCTGGTAGTCATTTGGGGTTCTGTATTAGTTTTTTCTTCTTGTTGTTTAATTATTCATTGTTTTTATTCTTCTGTGGGTTATGGTCTTAGGGCTTCTTGCAGAAGTTCTTGGGGGTTTGGTGGTAATAAATTCTTGGAGGCTTCATTTGTCTGAGAAGGTTCTAATTTTTCCTTCATAAAGAAAGGACAGTTTCGCTGGTAGAGTATTCTTGGGTGGCACTTTTTTCTTGGAGTGTTTGAAGATGTGGCACCATTCTCTCCTTGCTTGTAGTGTTTCTTCTGAGAAATCTGAAGTCAGTCTAATGGGTTTTCCTTTGTAGGTTATCTGTTTCCTATCTCTTGTTAATCTCATAATTTTTTCTTTATCTTTGGCTCTTGAGAGTTTTACTATGATGTGTCTTGCTGTGTTTTTTCTTTCATTAAAGTAGTTGTGTGTCCTTTTTACTTCCTGTATGTCTATTTTCATTTCTTTCTTCAGATTTGGGAAATTCTCCTCCATTATTTTATTGAAAAATCTTTCAGATCCTATGTCTTTCTCTTCTTCTTCTGGGATTCCAATTACTCTTATATTTGTTTTCTTTAGGGTGTTTGACAGATCTCGAATTTTTTCTTCTGTCTTCTTACTTTGTTTTTCTCTCTCTTTGTCTTTCTTCATCCTCTCTACTTCTGTGTCCACTAGTGTGTTAATTGGTTCTTCTATTCTAATCTGCTTTCCTGGCTTTTTCCTACATTTTTGAGCTCCTCTATTGCTTCTCTTAGAAACTGTATCTTGGTCAGCTTCTTATTTAGGGTTTCAATCTCATTCTTCTATTCATAAATGATATTGCTCATTTTGCTGCATTCTTTTTTATATTTTCCTACTTCTTCTCTTACCTCATTGAAATTTTCTGACCTCTTGCTTTCCCCTTTTTTCCCCATCTTCCCTCACCTCTTTTAATGCTTTTCACAAATAGATTCTGAATTCTTTGTCTGACGTAGATAGCATTTCTTCCATGTCCCCCATGTTGGTTTCTGCAGATTGTTTATCCTCTGGTGATGAGTTATTCTTCTTAGGGTTTGCTTGAGTATTCGTATTCTTCTTCCTTGCTGTGTTTTCCCTTTGGACTTGCTCAACATATTGATTCACTGTTGTTTTAGAATTAGATGTCATGGCGAAGCCCACCAAGTTGTGGTTATTTTTACCTCTGTGCTTTTGCTGCTATGTTGGATATATCTTGTTTCCATTAGCTATTTTGGGGGAGAAGTTCTTTTTCAGTCAGTGGATGTGGTGCGTATATGTGGTTTCTATTGTATTGTCTATCTTCTTTTTTCGTTCTTTCTCCTCTTTTAGATTGATGGGCTTTAAATGTTTTTTCAGTGCCCCCGAGCATGTGTCTTTATTTAGTGATGTGTCTAGGGTTTGTTGTATAAACCTTTTTGGTTGAGGTATCTTGACAGACTTGGGTAGTCAGTGTCCTTGGTTCACTAGTATGCGCCAGTGCCGCATGTGGCACTAGTGCTTCCGGGTCCTTGTGTTGTGAGCAGTTTTTCCCACTGGAGTTCCTGGCATTAAACCTCAGTCTTTGGTAACCTCCTTCCAAATATAGGATCCTCTCTAGTCTGCAGGTGGGTTACCTCGGCAACAGGAGTAATAATCCCTGTGTGTGGCTCTGGTCCTTGTGCTGTGAGCAGTTTTCTCGCTGGAGTTTCTTAAGTTCTTCTGTCTTTTTTTTGAGACTAGGTCTCACTATGTTTTGTGGGGTAGTGCCAATCCCAGGGACTCAATCGACCCCCAACCTCAGCCTCCCAGGTGTCTGGGATTACAGGCACCTGCCACCATGCCTGCCTGCTTTTTCGAGACCAGGTCTTGCTGTTGCATGGGGTAGTCTTGAACCTGTGAACTCAAGCGATCCTTGGCCTCTTACCTCCCAATGTTTGGATTACAGGTGCTCACCACCATGCCTGTCTATCTTCTGCCCATTTTTGACTGGGCTAAAACAGATCTTTTCTTAGATGAGTGTAGTACCTGAGATTCTGATTGTTCCATTGCTATTCTTAAATGATTTTACTTTAAAAATGGCTATTTAAAGATGATATGAAAATGAAATATTTCAAAATAGTTTTAATTATTTGACAATTGTTTTTACTCAAAAGAATAATTTTATCCATTACTTTACACTTTTAATAATATTTTAGAGCAGCAAAGTGATCGAATATATTTCCTATTTTTTTAAAATCTTGGTTTAATATTTTTTATCATAGCAATTAAAGGTTTGTTTGAAATTTTAGCTTATATTGATACTTGATTTTTTGGTCTATCACACCTGAAATGGATACCTCACAAAGATACACAGATCTGGCTGGTAGTATCTCATTTGCTTTGTTTACCAAATCATAATACTCATTTTTCATTCCCACCCATCAATTATGCAAGGATTGCTATTGAAACTCCATTTGGACATTTCCATCTTCCCTGATGTCAATCGCTTATTTTTGTAAACTTAACTGTAAGTTGTTCTCTGTATTCTTAACAAATAGGTTTAAGACTTACTGAAATTCTCTGTTTAGAAAGAGAATCTTTTATATTGACTGATAACTTACACACAGTAAAACATACTGATTTTAAGCCCAATAGAGAATTTTTAAGCAGTTGAAAGCTCAGTTTTCAAGTTTTTCAAGTGTGCCAATCTGGCCAGTTTTACATGTAATGATCAGAAATTTTCTGGAGAAGTAAAACAATTGAATAAGACTCCAACATCAGTTCCAAAGTGATAAATATAAATATATGTCTAAAAAATTTTTAGACATATATTTTACCCATTACTAAAAATTATTAAAATCAACTTACCTCTATAGGTCAATCAAATATTTTAATTAGTTTAAAAACTATCTGTTCAGAGTGTCATAGTAACATTTACTTTTCCTCATAGACGAGGTCAGCAGATTTATAACATTTAGGCTTTTTATTTTGGTAAAAGAAAAATTGCTGCATCTTTGCTCGACAATGATTTTACCTTAAGAGAAACTGCTTCTTGTGAAGCCATCACAGGAATCCAGTGACCTGTGGTCTAAGTATTATTCTTTGCTTCCTATCTAGGGCAACTCTGCTTCTTCACATGTCCTATTCCTGGGTCCAGCCTGAGCAATGTGACTGGTGTGACCCAGGGTTTATGCCCATGACTGCGGCAAATGAGCAGAGCCAAGCTAAACCGGCAAGTACATTTTAAAGTTGTATTCCTAACTACCATTGGCCAAAGCAAGTCATTCACTAAGTACAAAGCCCAAAAGAGGAAAGACCATCCTCCCTATCTTGTCAAGGATACTGAGGTGTGATTTTCTTGCAGGAGAATTAAAAGAGAGCAATAATTCTGGTAACTAGAATCTCAGGATAGACAGGGCCATTTTTCATCTCACTAAAATGTGTGATACCAACTGAGCACTCATTGTAATCTTTCTCCCTGTGTGTTAACCTGTTTTTATCTAACTCTCATCACATCAGAGTTACATGAACATAGTTTTTATCTAAGTCACCTTCAAAAGGCAGATAGAAGTGATTTCTGATTGAGTGCACTTTGGAATTCTTCTATTGTCTATATTCCCTTAGAGGCTCTATGAAGCAAACATCACAGACTTTCCTCTGTCCACTAGTAAAATAGAACCCTGAGATCTTTGTTAATTAAAACTCACCAGCAACATTTGAAAGAACAGCAAATTTTTCAAGCTGCTTAATTTGTGCTAATAGTAATTCAGTTTTGCAGCAGCACTTTTGAGTGCATCTTCCAGCAGTATTTTCTGACTGACAAATGTGTATTTGTAACCACATTGTTTTCAACACACTAACTCAATCATTTGCCCTGTGATAGGAGGTGATATACTTGTTTTCATTCTTAAGACAGCTCATATGAGCATTTTAAATATTTATCATTCAATCTAACAAAATTTTGTAAAGTGTTACATTGTTATTATAAGACCTTAAAATATTGCTGAAAAGTAGTGTGTGTGGGGGGGTCTTTTCTGTTTTACCTGTTGGGTTTTTTAAAGACTGTAACTTGGTGCATGACCAAATGAGAAAATGCATAGTATCTGGAAAAGATGTTAAACTATTCCTTCCCTTTGCCTAATATATCTGCATGGAACTATTTCCTAATCAATCAGAAACAGCATAGAACCACAGACTGAATTTTAAAAACCGACTGAAAAATCTACCTGTCTTCTGCAGATATCAGAGATTTGAAAAAATAGAGAACCATGCCTCTTTTCTCACTTTGTTTCTAAAAATAGAGTTCTTTAAAATAAGATTATTTAGGTAATCATATGATAGTTTTATTATTTTTATTTCTAAATGAATTAATTTGTAATCCTTAATTATGGTAAAATATAGCCAACAGAAAATGTAAAATCATAACCATTTTTATGTGCACCACTCACTAATACTGACATTGTTGTTCACCCCCAACTGTTTCCATCCTTTCCCAAGACTCTTCATTCCAAATTGGAAACCCAGTACCCATAAAACCCTAACTCTTTAGCAGCCTCCACCACTATACACTCTGCCCCTGCAATTTTGAGGACTGTAAGCAATTTGTGAAAATGGAATCATTCAGAATTTGTCTTTCGTGTAGATTGTTTCACATAATAAAATGTCTTAAAGACATTCATTCTATAGAAGATGTAGAATTTTCTTCCAAAAGCTGAATGATCTTCTAGTGCGTGCGTGTGTGTGTGTGTGTGTGTGTGTGTGTGTGTACTACAATTTGCTTATCGACTGATTCCTCAATGGGCAATTGGGTTGCTTTCAGATTCTAGTTATTGTATGTAATGCTGTTATGAATATGGATGTACTAATATCACTTTGAGACCATGCTTTCAATTTTTTAGGGTATATATTCAGAAATTCAATTGCTAGATCTTATGGTACTCCATTTTTAACTTTTTGAAGAATTGCCAGACTACTTTCCATTGCAGCTGTACTATTTTATATTCTACCAACACTGCATAAGGATTCCAATTCCTTTTTGTTTCTGTGGAATCAGTAATAATGACACCGAACTGATTTCTGATTTTAGGCATTTGAGTCTTCTTTGTGTTTTTAGTCCATCTAGTCATCTTTGTGACCTAAATAAAATGTAATCTGTGTGGTACAATTTAGAATTTTCTTGATTATTTTGTGTTTGGTTATGGTTTTCATCTTTGAAAACGAGTTATGCATTTTCTTTGCTATTAATGGCAGAACAGTTTTTGCTACAATCTGCTTTGATAATGTTGGAAGAGCCATTTAAAATTAACATCAATGTTTCCTTCCTGAGCCTAATAGATACCTATTTATTCAAAGGCAGAGAAAGGATCTTTATATTTCCAGGAAATGGGGAAGATCATGAGACTGTGTAAATAGTGGTCCCAGACAACACAGTGGCTAACAGAATTTTGTGTCATTCAGGAATTAGGAAAGCAACATGAGCAAGGCACAGAGCAAATTATGAATGGATTCTTTTTTTCTAACAAACTGTCCAAATAATTAGACAAGGAACATTATGCCCCATATGAAGGATGAAGAGTAATTGTTAAATAATAGACTTGGATCATTGGAAAATGAGCCAGGTTTATCCCTAATTATTCAGCCTGTTTTTAATAATGATCTCTAATATTTTTATAGCACTTTGCAATTTACTTAGAGCTTTCCTTATTGGTGGCATCTTCCTTCTTGTGTTCCTCCTTGACCCCCAAGAGATTTTCATCAAATCTGATCTCAGAAATGCATTTGCTCAACTCATTCCCAGTAAGTATCTTCAAATCCTTTATAGAACAAGACAGTCAAACTGAAAAAAATTCATTCAAACCAAAGTAAAAATGACTGATAACATCTAATATGTGACCTTTCCAGAGGCATTTGTATTTTGCCGAAAGTTAAGGTCTTAAGTTAAACAGATGGATCTGTAATTCTACAGGTCAGGCAGCAGGAGAGGTTTTTCTGGGGTCAGGGGGTGGCATAGAACTTGGTGTCCTTTTTAATGTCTTTAAATGAAACAATATAGAAAGGTTTTGCTTCCAGGCAAAGTATTCCTCTCTCTAGGTCTACTTAGCTGATAGCATGCATTTCTTAGATTGATTGAATATGATCTACTAGCATACAGAGCATCCAAAAATATAGATTTCTAGAATTTTAAAGATTGAGAGTGATTTAGAGATTTAGAGTGATTTTGACCAACTCCAAGAGCTTTTTTGTAGATAAGAAAATTGAGAACAAGAAAGACTGAATCATTCTGATGAGTTGCAACCACTAAATTCAAACAGGTAAGAAACATGCAAGTAACCTGTGTGGATTAAATAACCAGTCTTTGAAGAATGACTTTGGGATGTATTTCCTTATTTTGACACTGGCTAAATAGAATGTTTTTGCTGTCATTACTGTTATTCTATAAATCTAACTATACACTATTCTGGTGCCTATGTTGTTTTGATCTAGTATAATCATTACATTTTGACTCTAGTTATTATTATTTGAATTAATCTTTGTACTATTTTGTGTTTATAAAAATTGTTACATAGCAGAATACTAGAGAAATCAAGAGATTTTCTTTAATACCTATAACATGATCTTTTATTACATTCCCAAAGATCTCTTTTTTAAAAATATAATATTGTTGAGTGGCCATATACCTTATTGGCTTTACATGATTAAAAATTCATGGAAGATCTTTAGAAACAATCTTGTTTAGCTACATCATGTTTTCCAATGAGACATTGAGATGCAAAGAGTTGTACCATCTAATTTGTAGCAGAATGAGAGCCTGAATCCCCTAGCCAGTATTTGGGTTCTCTGCCCACCATGTCACATGACATCATTTTATATATTTAGAAGCATCTGGGAATTTAAGAAGATTGGTTATAGAGGGTTGACCACCATGATTCCTTTGGAATAAATCTAATTCTAGGAGAGGAGGTCAAGTTATTTTTTTTCCCAGACTTCATGAGTTCACTGGAAATATTCTGAGATGATATGTTAAATCTCTAAGACTTTGATTTTTTTCATCAAGCTGTTTTATTTGGCTTGACCTTACAAGGAAGTAAACCATTTAACTGAGTGATAAAGTTATTAAAATCTGAATTGTAAGTTTATGTTATGTTTTCTTTATTAAGTATTTCTATTTTTGTGTTTAAAATTCATCTTAAAGAGCAAAGGTTACTTTCAAAAATATACAGCAAAGAATTTCTAAGAAAACAGACCGAGAAACCAAGATGCTTGTCTTTGAAGGGCCTATCTAGAGAACCCTGATGACTCATGCTGATTGTAGAGACTCATGAAAATTCAGCATCTAGGATTCAACCATTCTCTTGGCTGTGAATTATCAGGAGTACAACTGAAAACAAACAAACACCAAAGCCAGTCAATTGACTGAGTATTTTGGCTTCTATATAATGACAAACATATAACTGTTTGCAAGTAATAGATGATTGCTAGATATTTTATAATCAAATATTTGCAGTCACAGACAGAGTCTAATTCAAACTTGAGTTTCAAGGAACAATTTGCTTTTACCTGAAAGATAACTGGAAATTTAGGCACAGCTTTTGATGATTACCAGCTTAATGGATGAACATAGTTTAGTTGGATAAGTACCAGCACAACTCATGTCATCAAAAATTAGTTGAAAGAAAAATCTCATGGAAGAGAAAGGACTGAAGCAATCCAGCTGCAACTTGTAATCAGAAGCCAGCACATTCTCAGCATAATGAGGTATCGTGGAAATGTAAATGCCTATTAAGACAATCAGTTGAAAAGTTTCTATATCACAGTGAGCCTCTGGAACACTGAGCTCTGAGTTCTGTTATTACTAACAGGAAAGAACATCCACACATCACTTGCAATTTGAAGGATGCAGAACTTAGCAAGGAACTCTGAAGCCCAGAAATCAGGGGAGCAAAACCACTCAGAAGCAGGAATTTGCTCTGAAAGAGAAAGAACAGGCCTTACTCATATCCATTTTTCAGTCTTTGGAAGACTGGCTCAGATCTCCAAACCTCCAACCACTAGCATCTTGGGCTTTGTTTCTTTTGTTCACACAAGTAATAATTTCCTCTAAGTTTGTATTGCTTGGATGATGAATAGGATTTGATGTTTATGATCAAGTAACTGGGTCAACCTTGTCAAATATCACCACCTCTAAGAGGTCTTCCCTAATCATCAAATTGGCATATTGGACACTTCCACCATATATGTTTTGTTTTCTTCAAAACAACTATGATTACCTAAAATTGTCTCTTTTTAAGAAGATGGTTGTGTTTTTATCATCTGTTTTCTCTTTGGACTCTATGTTACATAAGACCAGGTTCCTTGGTGGTTCTGTTCACTAATGAACTTCCAGTGTCTAAGACAGAATCTGGCACATGAAAGATGACCAGTAAATATTGTTAAGTGAAAGTCTAAGGCACATGGTCTTAGTTAGCTCTGTTATTTGAAATGGAATCTAAATTTCTGGTTGCCTTACAAGGGAAAAGACCCCAAAATGCAAATGCAGAAATTGTTACTGAAAATTAAGACTGATAAGATAAGCAGAATCTGATGACCAAAAAACAACAGATTACATGATTAATGATTATTAGTTAGTATTAGGAGATTATTCAATTATTTCATTTAAATGCTTTTACAGGTAGAAATTCAAAAGAAAGCAAAACAAAACAAAGCAAACACCCAGAAAATAAAAAATGAAAGGGAAAGATAATGAGTGCAAGGTTTGAACTGCAGGGTTGTGGGGGAGGGGGCCCCTTCAGTGATCCATAGAGTTAGTGTCCTGCATAGGGTGGTAGGGCAGAGGATCTGGATCTTTCAGCACCACAATTCAGAGCCCAGTCATTCAGCTCTGCAAAGAGCAGATTATTCTGATATGAATCTTAAAGGATGCTAACATATCTTTCCTCAGTCTGCAAAGAGCCGCCCTGCCATCTATGCCAACTCTTTTACAAGCAGCAGGGATGGGGGAAGGGGCTGAAGTCTTCATGCTCCCAGGAATCTTCATGCTCTTTCTCTGGGCTCACTCTTGCGTTCTTCTCTCTCTGGAATTTTTTTTTACACTTTATGTTTTCACTTCTTGGTAGGGTGATGCGGTCCTTTTATCTCCTCCCTCCTAAGTCAAAGTGAACTGCTCATATATGGGCACACCCATTGGGCCAGGTACCCACAATCATGGGGAGGGTGCAATATCACAGGTGCTGGTTGTAGAAGCTAGTGGAGTAAAAAGTTTGACCCATTCATTTACTCTACAGAGGCAAACCAGTAAAGGTCTTAGTGTGGCATCTGCTTCTGGGTGCATGTTCTTAGTGAGTGTTCAAAAGCTGTCACTTGCATTTTATACTTTGAAATTGATGAACAGGTATTACTGAACAAATCTGCCATGACTCCCTTCTCACAGCCCATCAACTCCAAGTTGTTTCTGAATTCCAGTGAGTGGAGATTTGTTCAGACTGTCAACAGCCACCCGCAGGGCACATCCTGTACCAACCTTTTCTCTTTGTTGGGCACCTGAATTTGCCAAAACTCTACATATGAAATGGAAAAGAATTAATAAGGGTAAGGCTCCACACAGAAACTGCTCGGACACATGTAAACTCATCATCAGAGATACTTCCATACCCCTGCTGTATGTTCACCATAATCTCTACCTACTTTTAAAGTAACAGTGTCTACAACTATACCCATGTGCTTATAATTTTTTCTCCTCAACCAAACTCTTCCCAGGCAATCTTGTCTTAGTGTTATGGACTGAACTGTGTCCATTTCTTATGTTGAAACCCCCACTCCCAGTGGGACTGTATTAGGAGACAGAGCTTCTAAAGAGGCATTAAGGTTAATTGAGGTCATGTAGGTGGGACCCTAATCCAATAGGATTGGTGTCCATGCAGAAGGGGAAAAGACAGAGATGGGCACACTTATAGAAAAAATTCAAGTGATTATACAGTGAGTCCTCAGAGAAACAAGGAGAGAAGGGACAGTCTTGAGAAACATAAGAAGTAGATTTTCCAGGGATTGCAAAGATGTGTAATTTATATATCAATAAATTTAAAAAAAAGCAGCAGATTTCTGTTTAATGCACTCCACCTGTGACATTTTGTTATGGCAGCTTTTGCGACTATTTCTCTCTGGTAGAAATGGGAGATTGTCACTCGGCATCCCTTCCAACCTCTTTCTTGCTTGATAGAGGCTAGAGAGCTCAAACTATCCCTTTCAGTATTGAATATAAGTTTCCAAGCAGATGCTCTCATCACTGGAAGGTGGAAATGAGGCCAGGGCCATCTTCAAGCTGCTGTGTGTGTTCCTAGGATGGCACAGTCATGCTGGTATGGGTGTTTCTAGGGCAGCATTTTAATATCCAACCCCTAGCTTTGTGGGTCGGTGATTGTGGTGGTTGAATAACTTCTTGATCACAAGATAGCAACTAATACAGTGTATCCTCAAACTTAGCACTTCCGGAAGATGGTGGTTGGGTAACCATCCCAATCAGAGTAGGTTCATCGTTGGTTGTAATAGCCAAATAGTGTCGGAGTCCTTGGAGTGATCTTTTTAGGGTTTTTAATAATAAACAGCAAAGAAACAACTATCCGAGTTTCTCCCATCCCCCCAGTATGATGTCACCCTTTTATTGCCTTCTTCTAGGTCCAGGCAAGCCCATTCGTGCATGCATACACCCACTAGGCCCAGGCCTGCACAATCATTGGGAAGGTTCGATATCACAGGTGCTGTTTATACAGGTTAATGGAAGAAAAAGCCTGACCAACTTACCCTACAGTGGTCTCCTGATTCTCCAACAGTGATGGTGGCAGGGAGAGGTACCAGCTGGCATGGTGGAACACCATGACAGTGTTATTCTAAGTATTGTCTGGAACCCTGCCTAGACCTTTCTCCTCAAGGCTTTCCTATTATTTCTAAGTAATTAATGATCTGTATCAAATATTTCTGTTTAAGAAAGTTAGAGTAGCCACTGTATTTTGCAACTGAACCCTGAAGATGCAGCCTTTTCTTTGGCACTGAGCATGATGACTTACATGTGTGAAAGAACAAATATTCATTGTTATCTAAACCAGTGGTACTTAATCTTTTATGAATATTAGAATCACCTGGAAAGCTAACAGAGTTCAGCAAGGCCCAGACTCACTGAGGTACAATAGGGCCCTAGTCTTTGTATTTTTAACAAGGTCCTTAGGAGATTTGCAAGCCCTCCTAGCTGAGGAGATCTGGTTTAAACATTCTAAAAAGCTCACCAGGGACTGACTAGGTATGCTCCTAACTATTGGGTACTCAGTGACTCATTTAATTTGAATAATAATTTTATCAGGTGAGAAGTAGTCTAATCCTCATCTTATGGATGAGAAAACTGAGACATAGAGAGCCTTGGAAAAGCAGTGAAGGTCACACAGATAATAAATAGTCCATCTTACTATCTAACTCCAAGCACCAAGAGGCTTAGACCACAGCCCCCTGCTCATGATCACTCCCTTCTTCTGCCTGGATAATCTCTCTTTGCAGAGCCAAAAGCTGAATCTCATTTGAATTTAAATCCATTTCTTAAATAATTAAAAAAGGCTTAACAATAGCAGATCTCTCTGATCACATCATTTAGTTACTAAAGAAAATTACTGGGCTAATGAAAATCTTTGCAGCAAAACAAAAGTCTTTTGGGTAAATGCCAGCATACTTCAAAGTCTAATAAAATCTATTTAAGTCAAGGAAGAGTTTGAAGAAATAATTACTCTCAGATTCAAAACTAATAATTCCCTGAATTTCATTATTATCTTTGAAGAGAAGCAAAACTGACCCATTGCTCCATCTATTCATTAGAAGAAAATTATACATTTTCATGGAGAATAGATCAAATAGTATTATTTAACTGTAAAGTCCCCACGGTTCTTTTTCTTACTAATCATGTTTCTTACATTTTGAAGATTGCATCTCTAAGATTTAATAAATCTTGTTATTCTCCTAATACTTAGAATTAATAATGTGGAGGTAGATATCAGAAGACATTCACAGAAAATTCAGATAGAATGTGCAGACATGCACAATGGATGAATAATGTCCCTTTTTATATTGTATAAGCTTTTTAATTAATAGAAGTTCTCAAATTTAAATTTTATCATTATTACAAGAGAGGATTTCTGAAAACGTTAGGAATTTTTTTAAGAGATTAGGTCTTGCTATGTTGCCCAGGGTTGTCTCAAACCCGCTCAAATGATCCCCAGCCTCAGGATCCCAGGTACTGGGATTACAAGTGTGAGCCACCAGGCCCAACTTTTAGGAGTTGTTACTTTTACCAGTAGTTAAACTGGTAAGTAAAAGCAGGACCTGGACAGTTTTGTGGCAAAAATTATCCTCATTTATCCCAGACAGGAAATATGATCTAAATTATATCTGCTCAAAGCTTAGGTCTGCTATTATGAACTTTATTGTTACTCTTGAAAAGTCTGTTTTTACTCTGGTAAACATGGGAAAGTAACCTCCGTGTTCTGAGGTGTTTACAAAGGCCTTAATGAGATAACGAGATAATGTTAATTTCTTTTTGTCTGTATGGCATGGAGAGAGGAAGGGGGAGAGGGATGAAAGTAGGGGGGAAGAGAGAGAGAGGGAGGGGGAGGGGGAGAGGGAGAGGGAGAGGGAGAGAATAGAGAATAGTTTGGAGGAGGAAGTGAAAAACCAGAATTGTAACCAGGGCTGATGAGAAAATGAACCAAGAAATTCCTATTCTACTGTGTTACCTGAAGCTTAGGAGAAGTATTTGAGAAACTAGGACATTACTTTGCAACATTAAACCTCTTTTACCCCAAGAAGTATAGATTGAATTACAGAATAGATTATTTTCAATGCGCATTCCTGTTCATATAACTGAAATGAATAACCTAGAATTCCAGTAGAGTGACCCCTGATATAGGGAGGCCGTCACTGAAGGTTATTTATGAATAAACTGCTTTCTTTACAAGTGATCAATTTTTGTCTTTTTTTTTCTGTTTACAATGACATCGGCAAATATTCTGCTCATGTCATGTAATCTTTTATTCATAAACTTTCCTTTGCAAATGGGTCAATATTACTTGTTTTTAGTTTTTAAAATATCACCATGACACTAAAATGCCAACTGATAAGCACTATAATTTGGAGTCTGGGTCCTGAAATGCACACAATCAAATCTTTGTGGGTGATAAGTAATCTGTATATTGCCTAACTGTAAATACTTAAATTTATTGCTATTCTGATTGGTCCCAAAAATAGTCAGAGATGCTTATTCACAAGGTTTCATGTGACAGGACAACATTTACACTGAAGTCATTTTTTGACAATGGAATAGAATCAACAAATATTCTTTTCCTTCATCTTTCTCCCACAATTGAAAGTAGAATAGTTCAAATACCAGATCATTTCTTGTTGTTAGAGGTGATCATGTGATACAGCTTCAAGCAGTAAGATGGCTGGAGAACTATTAGGGGCTTCTTGGACAGGCATACTTCTAAAGAGAGAGACCAATACATCCAAAGCATGTGATGTTTGGAACTGCACGATGCATCTTGAGATGGAGGTACTAAGTGGGAAGTTTAAAGTCAATATACTTAGAGTGTCAGATGGAAAAGAATTAACTCAATTTCTTGACCATGTTGAGGCATAGAACCAACTTTTGGGCACTCCTCCAACTTCTTCCATAATGCAATACTGAGATAACTCATAGTAGCCCAAATCTCCCTGACTCAGAAACAAGAGAGGTGTAAAGAGAGGTGACAAGCAGAATCAGAAGAATTATTTTATTTTATTTTATTTTATTTTATTTTATTTTTAGCATGAGGACTTCTGTGAAACTTGGGACTTAAGCACCATGCAGCTTTGTAGTTTTAGCAGCATCAAGAAGCAGCAGCACCCTGGACAGTGGCTCTGGAGCCGCTGACATCCAGAACATGCCCAGACGTTTTCCAAAATGTGCAGATACCACTTTCTGAGGACACCCAGAAGTAACAAGCTGAGACTTTCAGTAGGCCTACTGTCCTGTTCTAGCAGGAAAGTAGGGGCTGATTCTCTATCACAGGTAATGCCATCACTTGTTCCCACCTGTGACATTTGTCTTACATATAACAAACACATGCAAACAATCTTTACTTACTTTGAGTAAATTACTGACAACATAGGGTCCAATCTATTCTGCAGACAGAGCCCACTGAAAGTAGTGACTCCTTCTAAAACAATAGGTGAAAATACTTTATATTGTGCACCAGTATAGCTTGAAGTGTAACATAATTCTGTGGTAGGTTTGAGGGTTCTTTTAATGTGGTCCACATCCTGACTTATGTGCAGCCAATGGTCTTAGTTTTCAAATGCATTTCCTCCTACTCGCTTACCAGCAATTAAATCCAACACATTATAGATAAATTAGGTCAGGACAGGTCTGGGAAAGGCAGAATGAGGGCCTGGGCTTTACACCTGTTGGCTTGTATCTTGAATTTGAGGGAACTTTGAGACTTCTGTGCAACTTGTTTTGAATCAGACCCCATCTTATCTCTGTAATGTAAGACTTCTAGGCAAAGATTAAGCAACCTGATGCAGACATTTAGTGTCTACAAAGAAACAGGAGACATCTGCTGAATTGTCAGTGATTCTCAGAAACCATATCAATGAATGTTTCTTGGTTAACTCCTAGCTGGTCTATTTCTGGCACAAGACCCCAGAGAAGAGAAACAGGAAAAGTGAAAATAAAATGACCTGCTGCACATAGTGTTAAGAACTTTCACAACTATTCCCTCAGCTCATTGTCACACTATCTTGTGAACTGGGTTATATCCTGAGTTCTGAAATTTAAGCACCTCATTCAAGTTCACACAGATAGTGCCAGAATTTGACAATTTTTGGATGAAATTTATCATGTCATTGTGTGCACAGCTGTTTCTGCAGAGCTTGAAAGGTGGAAGCAGAATGCTACTTTGTAATAAAACACAAAAAAGACACAACTCTGTCAGTTCCCCTTGTGCATCAGAGGCACTGTAGCTCTGGAGAAAAGGATCCTCTTCTAGCCCTTCAACACTAGGCTAAACAGGAACAATGAAATGAAAAGCTCTCCTTCTTAGAGCGGTTTCTGTCAACGGAACGCAAGTGCTGAACTCGACAAGCGTGCGGGGGAACAGAGAAGAACGGACACCCGGCCTGGCAGTTGCCTAGTAACGCCCGCCGGTGCAGTCCGGACGTATTAAGGGCCCCGAGAAGTGTCACTGACCTGGAGTGGGACCCTTTAGCTGGTTCTCTCGGCTCCAGCGGCCTGTCCCCGCGGCTTAGCGGGGTAGGAACGGGGAAATGTTGCAGGAAGAGTCGGATCTGTCTCTCATTATTGCCCAGATAGTCCAGAAGCTCAAAGGCTCCACTTTGTACGCTCAGTTGGAACGGCAGGCCTGGGTAAGTGAGAACGACTGGGAAGGGATGGAGATGGAGACGGGCCTTGGTGATGCTTGTCTCCTACAACCTGGATCTAAGCCGGAACCGGTCTCTGGCCTCCTCAGGTCAGTTCCTGTGCAGGGAAAAACCTCTCTTTCTGGTGTAAACTACACTTGCTTAGTTAACCTCAGGCGCGGGATAATAGGTTTTTTAAAGGGTGGGGCGCATCATGCCTTTTTTTTTTTTTTTTAAATAATTCAGACCAGATAATTGCTGAGGCTAGCCATTCATTTGCTTTTGTTGCCATGAACAGGATTTAATTTCTTAAACTGCTGTGCTCAGTGAAGTCAGGCTGGGCCACACCGTCCCTCCACGCATCCACCCACGGTGCTTTTTTGCTTTCCTGTGAATCTGCCACCTTCATGCATTCTACCCTTCCTGCAGTGATTCCCCTTCTGTCCACCACACAACTTTTATTGTTTTCTAACTTGCGTGGTTTTTTGAATGCAGAGATTGATCACTAGACTTTGCCCTTCTTTTGTGACTGTTATATACACAGAATCTTACAGTCTGTAAACTTTTGTGCCTCCTTCTGTCATTTAGCATGGTACTTTGAGATTCGTCTGTGTTGGTATTTTTGGTAGTTCCTTTCCTTTTCATTGCTGAGCAATATCTCATGATTCAAATGTGGTACTTTTTTTTTATACATTTGTTGTTTGCTGGGTCGTTTGTGGTCATAGAGACTATGATTACAATTGATGTATAGATTCTGGTATAAGTTTTTGTTGGAATATAGATTTTCTTTCCCCTTGGACAAATGCTTAGGGGTGGAATTGCTAAGTAGCATGCAAAGTGTGTGTCTAATTCTATAAGAAATTGCCAAACATTTTCAAAATGACTGTACCATTTTGCTTTTCCATTGGCAATTATGAGAATTGTAGTTGCTCTGAATCCTTAAGAGTATTTAATGTCAATTTTTAAAATTCATTTTCAGTCCTCTGGTAGGTTATATCATGTGACTTTAATTGTATTTTACTAATAATATGGTGAAGTAATCTGTTTTGATCTTTGTGTTGTATATTCTTAGTGTTGAATTTTAAGAACTCTTTATATATGATAGTTCTTTTCCAGATTTATGTCTTTCACATATTTTCTCCCAGTCTGTGGCTACCCTTCCCACCTCCTACTATGACTTCATTTAAAATTTTTTAAATTGGGCTTTTTAAAAAATTTTTAAATTGGGATCAAAAACTGTTAACTTTGATGACATACATTTTAAGCAGTTCCTTGCTTTGTGTTTCTGCTTTTCATACCTTGCCAAAGAATCTTTGCCTAACCCAAGGTCTCAAAAAGAGTTTCTCCTTTGTTTTGTTATAGAAGTTTTCTAACCTTAGCTTTTACACTGTGACCATTTGAAGTTAATTTTTGTGTGTGGTGCAGCATAATGCTTTTTTTTTTGGTTACAGCTGTCCAATGGCATACATATTTCTAGTTTCAACTTGTCAACCATCTTATCCTTTCTCCACTAATTTCTGTAGTACTTTTGTTCAAAATTGGTTTACTGTGCAAACACACACATGCACACACAGTTTTCTGACTTTCTTTTCTGTTCATTTATCTGTCATTTTGCCTGTACCACAGTGTTTAGATTTAGACTTTTGTAACTTTATAGAAAGTCTTGAAACTTGATAGTTCTTCAACTCTGTTCCTCTTTTTCAAAATTGCTTTGACCAGTCTAAGTCCTTCATTTTGCTATATAAATTTTAGAATCATCTTGTAAATTACTGTAAAAATCACTAGCTGGAACTGAGTTGGGATGCTGAATTAATGTGGGGAGAATCTTTCTCCATTCTTCATATTTTCTTTTGTCAGTGTTTTATAGTTTCAGTACACAAATCTTGTGCATATTCTATTAAGATTTATTTCCCTTTATGTATTTCATGGCTTTAAAATTATTTTTCTTTCTCATTTAATATCATTGGCTCCACTTTTTCTTTTTCTTTTTTTATACAATTTTATTTTGTTCTTTAGGTTACAACTTCTGTGTTATTTTTTTTCCACCTCCCTCCTCCCTCTGGTGCCCCTTCCATTCTCTCAAACTCCACTCTTTGTTGTTTATTAGCTGTGCTGAGTCCATTAGTCTCTTTCCTATGTTAGTGTCTTTTCTCTGGGTGAGGGACTGCGTTGTTGGGTCCAGGCGAACCTTGCTGTTAGATTTTCAGTCTTAAGTTTGCGTTGGGTGGCCAGGTTATATTCATTTGTGATCTGTCCATGTTTTCTTGCTGCAGGCCATCCTCTCCAATCCAATCCCATCTCCATTGCTTTGCTGCTTTTCCTTATGACTCTGTTGTCGGGCTTTGGGGGTCTTGCCCCCAGCCAGTGTTGGTCAAGAAGTTTCTCTGTGAGTTCAGGCTTCTGCGAGTGGTCTGCGAGTGAAGATCATCTCCTCTGCTTCAGTTTGCAGTTTTGATGTGGGGCCCATTATCCCCTCTTCGGTCATCCTCTCCTCTCCCGTAAT
>PVHY01006654.1:0-72963 GCA_004024945.1 Uropsilus gracilis
AGCATTTCCAAAATAGCTGGGCGTGGTGGTGGGCGCCTGTAATCCCAGCTACCTGAGAAGCTGAGGCTGGGGGTTGCTTGAGTCTGTGGTACCCCGGGCAACGTTAGCCTGTAGTTCCACGGGCAAAAGTAGAGACCTAGTCTCAAAAAAAAAAAAAAAAACATTTCCACGAAGAAAACACATCAAATTACTTTGATTCAGTTTTTGAACCAGAGAAGAGGGTAGGAACAGTGTGAGAAAGAGAACTTGTCTTGGAGTCAATTCTTGAGAGGCATCTTCCACTACTAAATAGCTATTCACTAATCATCAGCAGGAAACATAACTTCTCTGGGCTTTAGAAGTCAAGTTAAAAGAAGTGGAGAATGGATGCCTGGTCTTTATGCTCCTTGCAGATGTAAAGCTTCAAGCTTACTTTTACCTAATCAAAAGGAATTCATAAATTCCTGCTTAGATAATAAATTGCACCATTGGTTGGAAATCAGCTCGATAATTTTTAGGAAAAAATTAATAGGGAATACATTTGAATGTGATGTAAAAATGAAATAAAAATTAAACTCAAGACTTATTAATGACTGAATTTTAACTCAATAAGTAACAGGGTTATATGATCTGGTAACTTCAAATTTATTTGTTCAAATGCTTGAATAAATACAAGATTTCATAAAAAAAAATAAAGATGTATGTGTTGCCTTATGTGCCTTTTTTGTTTTTTTAACAATAAAACTAATATATCTCAAATGGATATAAAACTAGAAGCATTTACAGAATGTTAAGATAAGTTGCTTTTGAATGAGAACTTGCTTTGCAGTACTTTGAAGTTCTGACATACCTAAAAAGTTTCTGATGTGGAAAATGAAGACTGTTGAAATCAAATGTGGGAGGGAGCTATGGTTTTTCTTTTTGATTTACTACCATAAAACCATCTCTGATCATCTGAAGGAGTTTCATACTTTCTTTAGACAGCATTAAGCAAGAAACTTTCCCAGGAAGGCCAGCTGGCTGTCATAGGAGTTCTGTTATTTATTACTCCTGTTGGTTTTACCACAATATTAGATTTTTTTAGATCTTCATTTAACTTTTGTTAAAATATTTTAAAGGTTTTTTTTTTGAGTGAAGACTTTGCTTCTGTCCATATTCTATTCTTAAGGCTATATATATATATATATATTTTAAGGTTATATATATATTTTTTTAATTTAAATAAAATTTCTAAGACTGAAGGGTTTGTTATCTTCTGTCTCCTTTGGTTTTACCTTTGAGAAATGACTGCGATTTCTGTAAAATACAATGTACCCTGAGACAAAGGCATTTCCAAACTGGAAATGGGAAGGGCATGAGCAGTCCACCATCAGTTGGGTACTTATTGCTAGGCTTTTGTGTGGAAAAGGCCTGGGCTGCTTTGCAAATTTTTAGTCACCAGCCTCTGCAAGGCTCTGCAGTAAGTTGTGGAACAAAGAGAGGACAGTAGATGTCTGTGCTTATTTCTCTGTTGACAATTGAACTGCTTGCATAACTAGTCCTCTGACAAATCTGCTTTGCTGATCAGTATTCGATGGAAATGCGGAGAAAATACAGATCCTCAGCTTTTGGAGCCCTAGATACCAAAACTTTATACAAAAAGGTAAAGGGGGTGGATAAGAATTAAAGAAATGAAGGATTTTCTACATTAGATTTTATTTACAGCCAAATAATGAAGACAAGGCTATATTTTACTACTGCTACTGCTACTACTACTACTACTACTACCACTTGTGCTACTTATACTGCTATAATAATAACTACAATAGCTGCTTAAGTAAGCATTATTTTAACACTTACATGTCATTGGCATAAAGTTGAATGAAGAATATCAAACAATATTTTTCTAGTCTCTGACTTTTTAATTTAATTTATTTTTTTAATTTTAAATTTATTTATATATAAATTTCACAACATTGTAATCCCAGGGGTATACCCCCCATTCTCCCCTTCCTCCCCTCCCTCCCCCTTTTTCCCTCCTGCTCAAAGTTATGCACTTCAGTTTGGTGCTTAGCTTGTTTTGACATTTCCTCAGGTCTTTTGTTTATTTTTTCACTGTATCCCATATATTAGTGAAACCATTTGGTTTCTGTCTTTTTCTTTATGACTTGTTTCTGCTAATATGATTTCTTCTAAGTATATCCACGTTGTTATAAATTCGTTGAACTTGTCATTTTTAATTAATGAGTAATATTCCATTGTGTATATATACCACATTTTTTTCATCCAGTCATCTGTTTTGGGGCATTTAGGTTGCTTACATGACCTTGCAATTATAAATTGTGCTGCAGTAAATATCCGAGCACAGGTTTCCCTTTGTACCCACATTGAGGTCTCTTTTGGGTAAATTCCCAAAAGAGCAATTGCTCTCTTATTTAGTCTCTGACTTTTTAAAAGAAAATATCATCCAGGTTGTGACCTACAAAAAATAGTTGTTTAATTGGATTTTAGGTTACTCTGCCTTGAAAGGATTCATCTGTGTTAGGATAGATTTCTTTAAAAGTTGAAGGTGAGGGAATGAGATTGGCAGTGTCTAACCTGATGTGGAAAAGAGCTATGCAAAAGAAACTTCTCCTTGAATTCCAAGGATTGCCCCAGACTTCTGTAACAGAACACGGCATGACTCACTTTCCAGCTCAGGAAAGCAGTTTCTGGATACAAATACTTTTGCTGATATAAAGTTTGGCATTTAATACATGTTTTCTTCCCACCTCCCCCTTGGAGTATAGCTTCTCAAGTTTTGAATCTAACCTGGCAGAATTTGCTGTCATCGCTTGCTTAATATAATTAAAGTCCACATTTTGAGCATTTCTTTGATCACTGTCAGAATCCACAAGATGGCAGTGTCTTCTCAGGGATGCAGAAGCAAGCTCTCAAGTTTTCCTGTGGGGGGATGGGAGGTGAGGAAGGTTGTGGAGGAGGGGGGGAGAGAGAGAGAGAGAGAGAGAGAGAGAGAGAGAGAGAGAGAGAGAGAGAGAGAGAGGGAGGGGGGGAGGGAGGGAGAGAGAGGGAGAGAGGGAGGGAGGGAGGGCGGGAAGGAGAGAAACAAGTGCTATTAAAAGGGTCTCTTTTTCTAGGTAGAGTAGATTCTTTTCATGACTTCCAATGCAGAAGAATTACAGAAGTGTGAGCTAGGCTCAATTTTTTAGGGGTCAAAATTTGAATCCTCAGTGTACCAGCGGGTGAAAGAATGATGAAATCCTTCAGCGTTTTACTAGTGATCCTGTGGCAGTTAACTGGTGAGTTTATGTATCTCAATGGAAACTTATTGTTCAGTATTTTGGAGTTTTATCTATTCTGGGTCCATAGGTGGAAATGTGGATGTTTTTCCCTCTAACTAAAGAGGCTTGGAGTGTGAGATCTGTTGAAAGATGATTTAAATTCAGGAGAGTGAGCCTCCATTCTGCAAACAATCTTCTTTGAGTGACCACTGTCTTCTTGCACAGGGACCAGGAGCCAACAGAAGGGAGTGGAGCAGAGCCCTGAATTTCTGAGTGTCTCAGAGGGAGCTGTTGTCTCTCTCAATTGCACTTACAGTGATCGTGCTTCTCAGTCCTTCATGTGGTATAGACAATATTCTGGGAAGGGCCCTGAGCTGCTGATCCACAGATACACCAGAGAAGAAAAAGATGATGGAAAATTTGCAGTGCCACTCAACAAAACCACCCAGAGTTTCTCCCTAATCATCAGAGCTTCCCAGTCCAGCGACTCAGCCACCTACATCTGTGCAGCGAGTACACAGTGCTCCCCTTGCACCTGCAGCCTGCACCCAAACCTGATACTAGACCAGCGATACCTGAGAGTAGTGACTAGGAAACTAGCATATTATTCTCTTGGTAGCTTCAATCATTCTCAAAATATTACATACATACATCACTAAACCATAGAACATGCCATTCTGCCATCACTTTGTCTCCAGGTAAAAATGACTGATGATTCATACTACTACTACTGCTACTACTGCTGCTGCTGCTGCTGCTGCTGCTGCTGCTGCTGCTGCTGCTTATAATGGTAATAATAACAAAAACAATAGCTGCCAAAGTAGGCACTATTTTAACACTTAAATGTCCTTGGCATAAAGTGGAATGAAGAATATTCTCTGATCTTCCCTGAGATGAAAAAACACATGGAAAGACCTACTATTTATTCTTATCATTAATGTTCCTTTGTTCTTGGTTTTGTATGTAAGAACGAATGCTTGGGTAACAGGAAGACTGTTTTACATTACTGTGCCCATACTCTGCATAAATTTTCTTCCTAAATGCATAGTTTGGGCAGTAACCTTGGCATATGGACATTGCATTTTAATTGGTGTAATCATATAAAATTCTTACAGGATGAACAAGCAGGGAACTGATCATGAATCTGTTTCTACCCTACACCGTGCTAGTTTGGAGGCTGTTCAGGTCTGCTAACCACTTACATTAAAAACTTTGGCAAGCTTAGATGGTTCATTTCAAATTTAGTGATGATTAAATGCCTGTGTAAAGACTGGGATACCATTCCCCTCACACTCAAGTACTGTATTAGGATGGAGAACTCAGAGAGAATGCAGAAACATTATTTTGGTGATCTTTAACTTATTCCTGATTCTGTACCTCTGCCCTGTATCATACCTACTCTCTTTCCTGGCCTAACACCCCTCAGGGCCCTCAAGACAAGGATTTCTTCATTTGATTTCCACTGAAACCTCAGTTCATTCTTGGCTGCATTTTCCCTCTGTCTCATCCATCAATGCACTCACATCCACTCTCCATCATATGGGAATTGTTGATATATTTCATCTTTTTATTGCTTTTTCCATTATGGATTTAAGTTCATTCTGTTTATACTTCTAAATTTTCGGTGGGAATTTGGGAGGGAAGGGAGCAAAGTACATATGCTCAGCCAAAAATTTTGATTCAGATGCACACCTCAGCAACATTTAAAATGTCAACTGACTATGTGATTTAGTGTTACACGTGAAAGAAAATCTATAAGCAAGGTCAAAAAATAAATCAGAAGCTGGTTTCAAGCCTGTGAAAGTCAAACTGCCTGGCAAGTTTACTTGCAGTTTAAGTTTCTCTGTGCTAAGAGCCTTTGTAGAGGTCTCTATGCTAAAATAAGTGGAAAGGGAAGTCCTGTCCTTTAAGAGCTTTGTCTCACTCTTAAGAATGGAGCTAATATCCCTTGTCTGCTAGGCTCTGACTGGCTTAACCTTGTGAAATGTCACTCCACCATGCTCTAGGTCTTGCACATTTCCCAGAAGTTCTGTCCATTTCTGGTCTGCTGGCTGTAAACTTAGTTATGTTCAGACAGATTTTCTTCTTGTCTTTTCAACTCTTTCCAGAATCAATTATATGTCATATTTCCCTAACATTTATAATGATGCTTAGAATTGTCTGAAGTTGCCCCACTGTCAATGTTCTTTTCAGTGTCAGGTTCCCATAATGTGCCATAAATTTATTAGTCTATCATGATTACTGATAATTGGGAAAGGACTCTCACTTTCTCTTCGTTTAAATATGTGGTGTCACATAAATTATTTTCTCATAGTCTAAACAAATATCAAACTTATCCATTGAAAGTAAGGCTTCCTCTTTACAATTTCTGTTTCACAAAATTTTCATCTTAAGTTTGAATATGTCAAATTACTTGTATTATGTTTTAGGATGATTTAAAGTATGTCTCTGAGCTAAGAGATTTCTTTTCCTTTTAGCACAAAATAAAAGAATAATCTTTTTCCTGTTGAGATGCTCACATCAAACAGCACATGCCATGGGAAGCTCAACTGAATTGAGGAAATTAATCTTAGTTTTACTGTTTGAGGAATGACTATGAAAGTCTAGAATATTGTCTTCTGTGACTACTTTTCCAGTGAAGCAATTACTCCTCTGTTTGTTATGACATAACTTTCATTTCTCTCATCCTTTAGGATTAATACCTCCAACTACAGAAGGTGATGTCATCACATATAGGAAAGCAGAAAACAAGTTATACTGAGGTTTCTACACCACAACTCTGAAATGTGAAAGGAGACCCTCTTGGATCTTCAATTTAGCTCCCGGCCTCTAGAGGGCGATGTTGCTCAATCAAGACCTTTGTTTAGTTGCAGATCATCATCTACTAGCTCCTCCTCCTTGTTGCTGGCTGATACATCCTCCCTCCCGGTATCAGCATACATGGGGCTCTGTGAGGAGAGTAAGAAGACAGAAGAGAACCTAACTTGTTAAGAGAAAGTCTCTTTTTAACATTTATTGAGACTTGTTAAAGCTAGGCACTTGGCCAGCCCAAACTCTTTGCCTGTATCTCCGGAAGTTCAGCAACCTTGTTACTGTGTGTCTACTTGGGACACTGAAGCCTTTCCACTGCTCAGCCATGCTCTTGCTGCTCATTTCAGTGCTTGAGATGATTTTTGTCCCGAGTAAGTAGCAGTCCTTTCTTTTGTTTGTTTACAAAAGTGACTATGTTCAGAACCAGAGCAGTCGCCTTTTCCTTCTTAGTCAAGGCAGACCTGCTTCTACTTACATAGTGTTGGCGTTGTGTTGCAGGAGGATCCGAAGCTCAGTCGGTGACCCAGCCTGACGCCCACATCACTGTCTTTGAAAGAGCCTCACTGGAGCTGAGGTGCAACTATTCCATTTCTGTACCTCCATATCTCTTCTGGTATGTTCAGTACCCCGGCCAAGGACTCCAACTTCTCCTCAGATATAATTCTGGAAAGAGCCGTGTTTCAGGCATCAAAGGTTTTGAGGCTGAATTTGTAAAAGACAAGTCGTCTTTCCACCTGAGGAAACCAGCAGCCCACTGGAGCGACTCAGCTCAGTACTACTGCGCTGTGAGTGGCACAGTGCTTGGGGCTGCAGGGGAAGCTGAGCACAAACCTCCTGAGCTTCTGCAACTTTCTCTGACTGGGGAACTCAACCTGGGGAGTTTCCTGGAAGGTTTCTTTTCTGTGAAGACAAATAGGGCAGGGTGGACTGAGCTCTGGGAAGTGCTTGTCTCCTGAATCTTGCTTCACCATCCATCCTGTGTGTGTTCACGTAGACTTTGTCAGAAATAAAGTCTTTATGAATTTCTTCAGAAGAGACCGCCTCATTCAAGTCCTTATTCCACTTCTACACTCCAAGGAAAGTACACTGTAAAATGTCAGAACTCTAAAATGAGAAAGCAAGAATATTTTATTTTAAAAAAAATCACTTGTAGCATTCACTGTGATAATTAGCACCGTGTCAAGTGCTGATTACGGTGTGGAAAGCTGAAGTCCGGTGGCTATGATGGTAGCTGACAAGTTGTGCTGTATAAATTCTTAACTACATTACAGATTCTTAACTAGCACCATATAAAATCTCAATCTAGGCATGAAGATTAACGCTTAAGACTTAAATAGTATCCCCCTGTGAGATAGTGACATATTTTAAAGTAAATTGGATGTTATAATGTTGATATTTTTAATTTTGTGAGTATCCCACAAAACCAGTGAACATATTGAACATAAATATTAACATGATACTGAAAACCTAAAAGCTACCAAGTTGTAACTGTTCTTTAAAACATTTCCAAATTAAAAAACTGAGGTCATGAACCCACAAAAACATACCAACAAATTAAACTGCTGCAAGCTGTTTAAATATTCTACTTTAAGAAGTCGCTCAAATTCATGATAATGCATGAAATTTCACACAGAACAAAACTTCCCAGACTTTCAAAGTGTATTAACAAAATTCATATGACAACAGATATCCACTATCACAAAATATTAAATGAAATCTAATAGAGATACCCAAGATCAAGGAACATTTTCATTTTGTTTTAAACAACTGAAGCAAAAACTCAATGTGCTTTAGATACTTCATATATGTTGATGACTTCAAATTATTATTTGTGATATGATTCATCTAAGAAAAACTGCTCACCAAAACATTACAAAAAATTTACCTGCAAGGAATTAAGCCTTCATTAAATCAATAATATATCATAGTTTCTAGTGGACAAATTATTAAAGGAATCCTTTTACTTCCTTAATGTATGTAGTACATACATACTTAATGTATGTACTTAATGTAGTACATACATACTTAATGTATGTACTACATACATTTACCTTTTAAGAGTGAGGTGAAGTGGTATTTCTGCCTTATAAATGTATACTCAGAACTATGAAAGCATGCACTTAAGATAGATTATAGAAATAGTCCTATGGCTTGATCCAAAAGGGAGTAGGCTTCTACACCCAAAGACATACAGACTTAGTTTTCCCCTCTCTTGATACATCAAAGTCTTATATTCTCACATTTAGTTTCTTTGTCTTTGGTTGATTCCTTATTTTATAGATCTTTATGTGCCATCTGTTCCGGTTTTTCTTTTACCTCTCTTTTTATGGTTGTGTGGCTTATTTCTGATAGAATTGTCCTTTCTGTCTGCCTCTGATGTGTCCAGCTCCCATTTTTCCAGGGGCAAGTTTCTTATTCTTCTGTCTGGGGGGTCCTCCTTCACTTGTCCTTCACCAAAGCTGCCCTTTCTCCTCAGCTTGTCGAATGTGGTGCTGGCAGTGGGTGGGGTGGCTCAGTGCAGCAGGTGGTCACACAGAGAGCCCTTTAACTTTCTTTGTCCTTGTGATGTCACTCACTGTACCATGTCTTAACCAGTAGAAGACTGGGTTTTAATTATTCAAATTCTTTTTATCCTCAGAGAAATTGAACTTTTTAAATATATATGTGTACATGTTGATACAAGCAGTGCTTTTTACTTATCTTGCTTGGAGTAGGGTCTTAGCTTAAGCCAAATGCCAATTCCAAACAACAGAAATGAATTACTCAGTTCTGAAGAACTACAATTTCATCTACAAAACATCTGTTTCATTTGTAAGCTTATATCTCCACTTGCTCTCTTGATAACATTCCTTTCTATCTTTTCTAAGAAACAGCCAAAACAATCATGTCTCATGAAAACTTTGTCTGTTTTCTGTTAAAATAAATGTTTTCTTATTTCTATGGTCATTTTATATTATTTGGGTGGGTCTATTTGGTATTTGAAGAAACATAAATAGAGGTTTGTTTTTCCTGCTATGCTGCAGTGTCTTGTAAATAGAAGCAACGTTTCACTGATTTCTCAATTTCCTTAGGCCTAGCACAAAGTCTAGCTCCCAGAAGAAATTTGACAGATTGCTGTAGACTTTGAAATAGATTGGAAAAATCACATTCAACCCTGAAGATGCAATTTGACAAATTTTTATGTAGTAACTTTCATTAAATGGCATTTTAAAAGAAAAAAAAAACACTTTAATTTAAAGTATACCCCTAGTCTGTGTGACAATTCTTTTGTTCCCAATAATTTACAGATGGTTCCAGAACAGTCTAGGGCCCCGGGGCTTCTGTTGTCACTACTGAACTAGGTGACATGATAGTTTTGATCACTAGGAGGCACTCTAGGCAGTGAGGACCTTTTGTCTCAGATTCTGAGATTGTTCTGTCTGAAATATTGAAAGTTTGAATGAGAACAGCAGTTAGGAGAGCATCTGCCATAAGAACAGAGAGGATCTCCACGTATTCTGCGAGGAAGTTCTATTGTGATGGATATTGAGAAGGAAGATAAAAAGATAAAATAAGAGGGAAAAATGAACCTCTATAGAGAGAGGAGAAAAGAGAGACTAGAGAGAAAGAAACATGATACAGGTACCTGACTTCCAAAATATGGCCTGTACTTCATCATCATGGAGCAGAACCAGCTAAGTGTACCTGCAATGTGGCTGAGAAAACGCTGGATAAGGGAGGAGGAAGTGGGTCGTTATAGGCAATGTTATACATATCTTAGTTCTCTTTTCAACAACCAGAGTTTACTGGAGACATTGTATTTGTATATGATGACAGTAAAACTGAGGTTTACATTATTTGCCTAATTTTATTTAATTGTATTTATTCATTTAAAGGGATTAAGCAACACGTTTAGTGAGATATTCTTTCTTCCTACGAGTTTTCTTGTAAATGAATCACAATCACTTTTCAGATTATATGTCCTCCTCTTGGGCTAAGAAATTGGGTCACTGATCCTGATTTTTTTTTCAGGTTTTACTTAGCAATAAGATGACTTAATTTTTCTCCACAGTACCCTTTCCTTTCTTTTCTTTCCTCTGAAACAATCTGATTGTCAGGGCATTTTAAAGGGAGGCAATGCTGGGAGGGTAAAAGACTAATCAACTACGTAGCAGACAGCTCAGCAATGAGACAGCAGTGATGTAACGACCCTGCCGAAAGTCTATTAGGATGTCTCTGAGGTTTCTGGTCTCCTTGTGTTCCTTTTCACTAAGGACAGATTGTACTCAGCCTACCCATTCCTCTCTTCTCAGTTGTATTGCTCCAGAGGAGACACTTTCTTTAGTAATTTGTTTTCCTGGACCATGACATGCAAAAAATGAACCAAGAAAACTCCCTCACACCATGTAAAAAAAAAAAAACTCAAAATGGATAAAAGATTTGGATGTAAGACCTGAAACCCTAAAATACATTGAGGAAAATAAGGACAAAACTCTCCAAGGCTTTCATTTCAGAAACCCCTTTCAGGACACATCTACAGATGGCAAAAAAAATGAAAGAAAATACAAATAACTGGGACTACATCAAACTAAAAAGCTTCTGCACAGCAAAAGAGATAATAACCAAAATAAAAAGAAACACAACTAAATGAGGAAAAATCTTCACCCTGCACACAAGTGATAAATGTCTGATAACAAAGATACAAAGAACTCACACAACTTAACAAAAATAAAACAAAAACCCTGTCAAAAATAGGGAGAAAATCTAAAAAGACACTTCTCCAACAAGGAAATACAAATGGTCAATAGGTATATGAAAGAAAGCTCAGCATCACTAATAATCAGGGAAATGCAAATCAAAACCACAATGAGATACCATCTTACACCAGTAAGAATGACTCATATCAAAAAATAACGGGTAACAGCAAGTGCTGGCATGGATGTAGAGAAAAAGGAACACTTTTACACTGCTGATGGGAATATAAACTGATCCAGCCACTATGAAAAGCTGTGTGGAGGACCCTTAAACTACTGAAAATGCAACTCTTATTCAATCCAGCAATCCCACTTCTAGGAATCTACCCAAGGTTACAAAAACTCTAATCCAAAAAGACACCTGTACCTGGATGTTTATTGCAGAACTATTTACAATAGCCAGTATATGGGAGCAACCCAAATGCCTCAAAATAGATGAGTGGTACAGAAAGCTATGTTAATGTACACATGGAATATTATTCGGCAATCAAAAAAGACAAACATGTCATTTGCAGCAACATAGATGGAACTATAAGAAATTATACTAGCAGAAATAAACCAGAAAGAAAAAGAGAAATACTGGATGATCTCACTTATATGGGGGATAAAGCGAAAGCAAACAAACAAACAAGAAAAATTTAAAACTAACTTTCAGCAGAATTGAAGCATAGAGCATGAGAGGGGGAGGGGAAATCGGTGATGGAAGGGACACAAAAGACTAAGATGATGGTTAATGGGTGATAAGGTTGTGGGAGAACCCCAGGGTAGATGACGGTGTAAAATAAAATAAATAATAAAAATAAATAAATTTTAAAAAGAATTTTTTTTCCCCTTAGAGGTTTACCTGTCACTGCAAGCCAAGCCCTCTCCATGACCCAATGTTTTCTGCTTTTTTTTCCTGCAAGACCCTGTTATGTATCCCCAAAATGGGGGAACTGCAACTCTCTTGGCATAGATTGTGTGGCACTGCAGCCTCTCCTTGGCCAAACACAGTGGGATGGGGCTATTTCTAGCCTTTCAGCATTGACCTCTTCCTAGGGCAGAAACTTCCTTTATTATGGCTTGTTTCACAGAAAGAAAAACCTGTACAACTAGACTCAAAATAGCTACCATCAGTAATGGGAAGGTTAGAATTCATGATGAATGATTTAATGGAGAAATGAGTTGAATTACTTAATCTGGTCATGTTTAAACACTTCATTAATATATCTGTGTCTAAGTTTAAATGTCTATGAAGTGTGATCTGACAATTATGTTTTCTGTCACATTTAGAAAATCTATGATCATCCTAAATTTTTTAGAATTTATTTAAAAATAGTTTATCTTTTATTTCATGTAAATGTCTTGAATGTTATCTTCAGTTGGAATTAATTTTTTTTAACACATTAAGGAAGGGATTCAAAATAATTCTAAATAGTCTCTAAGTAACTCTCCATTCCTGCAGTCCATTTTATTGAAAATACAATTTTTCTCCTTTTTTATTATAACTAAATTTCCATGTATAATTTGTGTATTTAGACTTTTTACTCTGTTCTATTGATCTTCGATCTGGAAAGGTCCAGATAGAAGGTACAGAAACCGCCCTTTTCACTTAATAAGCACCACTCTTGGCTGTGTTAACTGTAGAAGAAAGCTGTGGTATTTTTAAGAATTTCAGCCTGAAATTATCTGCAGTGTCAGATCTGGCCTCTAGAGGAAGATGCTTCTTGAATGGAACCTGGTAGTCAGCCAGAAAGCAGCCAGCCTTGTCAGTCCTTTTGCTTTACATGCGGGGTAAACTTGTGCACCATTGTGTCAGTGTCCCAGTAGCTGAGCTGTGTCCAGGGAAGAACCTTCAATTTTCCTCAGATATGAAGTCCTTCCTCATCTCATCACTTGTGCTGATATTCACCCTCAGTGTGTAAAGTGTTTTATTCTATTATTATTATTTTAATTTAAAGTCAGTTTGAATGTTCTGATCCAGAATTGGTGTTGCAGGAGGAACAAGTGCCCAGACAGTGACTCAGCCTGAGAACCACGTCTCTGTTTTTGAAGGCAACCCTGTGCAGCTGAAGTGCAACTACTCGTATTCTGGGAGTCCATATCTCTTCTGGTATGTCCAGTACCCCAACCAAGGGCTCCAGTTTCTCCTGAACCACATCTCAGGGGAGAATATCAAAGGTTTCACAGCCAACCTTCTCAAAGAGGAGTCTTCCTTCCACTTGAAGAAAGCAGCTGCTCTGCAGGAAGACTCAGCCATGTATTTCTGCGTGATGAGTACCACAGTGACTGGGTGTAGAGGGGAAGCAGAGCTCAAACCCAGGGCTTCCAGAAAGTCTCTGTGCTTCTCTGTCTGGCCACAGTGGGGCATTCTTTTTCTAGAGACTGGCACTGAGCTTACCTCTTAGATCTAGTATCATCAGTTGTCATTTAGCTGCAGACTAACATCAAAATGGCCCAAGAAAATTCTCATCACTACTTTGCCTAAATTAGTTTAAAAACAGTAGGTGTATTTTTCTGTCTAGTGGTACTTTAGGAAACACCTTTGAAATAAAAATGAGGTTGCGTTGCATAAAAAAATATATTTTTTGTAGATTCAGAGAAACTCAGCTGGTTTTGGAGATGCAGTTCTCCTCTCCAGCTTCTCTGCCACACATAGCACCCCAAATGTTGACCAGCACATTAACACAGAATCTTCACAGGAGGGGACAGCTTATGATGTGACTGCTTATCCTTCTGCATCTGAGGCCTTTTCCCCCATGCACTTCATGGATGCCTGGGATCTCAACTACAGTCCAGTCAGGAGGAAAAAACACAGTAACTTGAACAAAGAAAGTTTAACATGGAGTTATAGTAGTAATAGATAAGCTGGTACTCGTAGTAGAAAAGCACTCTAAAAAAATAGGAATAGCACATGTGTAACCCGGGGCTTCCAAGTGAGGGACATGTACTATGTCTCCCTCTCCTACCAAGCCTTTAATTCAGGTCTCACTAGGGGTGGTGTGGCTCTAGTCTGTGTAATGATGGAAAAGTGCATTGATGTGCCAGAGGAAAAGATTAACCAGAAGGAAAACAAGTCCAACTCTTATAGGAATCTGGTAAAGGGGTACTGATGAACTTGCTTGGGGTACTTGTGAAACTTACCATTCAACCACCTATGGGTTCTGAAACTGAAACTTGGTGGGAGTGTCCTATAGGCTAGCCAAGTGCCATAGAAACATGTGAAAACCTGGAACTAGAGGAGAGGACTCTTGTCCCTGTAGTGTCCTTCCAGGTACATCAGCTGACAAAACCTGGTGTCACACCAGGAGAAATGTTTACAGAATTCAGGACCAGTACTGCCAATTGGGCAATGATTTTTCTCTGGAACACTTGACCCAATAGGAAAAGGAAAAAAGATAATTTTTTAACACACTGTGATAGGCACCAAGATGAAATCAATGCATTGTGTAGTTGCTAGAAGGGTCCAGGTGGTGAGAATGTAGCTTCAGAAGTGAGTTTTGCTTAACCTTTAAGACTACATTGAGGCCACAAGATGCATTCCATAAAGAGACATTAAATAAATTCAAAGGAGAATGACTATAAAAAGCACAATGTTTTTGTAAAGGTGCTTCTGTGTTAATATGACCACTGTTTTCTTCAGGAGACAATGGCAATTTAGTTTATATAAGCAAGTGATATTCTCATGAGTGGAAGAGCTGTGTGATCAAGATGACCTATCTGCTTAATGGGAAAAGTAGTTTTCTCATTAAAACTTACCTCAAGACCTTAGCCAGATTGTTATCTGTCAATCCTTACCTCTTATGTAGTGAGCTTTACCTAATCCAAACTGGCTCTTTTCCTTGAAAGATATACCTTTACCCACTTAAGAGCAAACAAGAAGCCCATATAGTTGCACCCTGCCTAATTTAATCTTTTTTTTTTTACACACTATTAGTGTAAATTATAAAATCACAGCACTTAAAAAAATAAGAGAAATTCTTTGGGACCTAAATAGGTTAAGAGTGGTTGAATGGGATACTAAAAACCACCCTTGGAAGTTGATACTATCTTAAGACAGGTTTAAGAGGCAACCTACAGATGGAAAGAAAATATTTGTAAATTACATCTGACAAATATTTTATATCTAGAATAAATTAAAATGCTTACATCAACTTAAAAAAGCTATCTAGTAAAAAAAAAGTAGACATTTCACCAGAGAGGAAATATGGGTGGAAAATAAGCAAATGAAAGATTTTTGACATAATTACCCATGAATAAAGTGTAAATGAAAACTGAAGTTTAACTATGAGTTCACTATGAACATATTAGAATAGCTAAGATACAAAATAATGATAAAACAGGAAGTTGGCAAGTATGTAGAGACATCATAAGTATATGATAATTAATCATACACATTGGTGGGAATGTAAATCACATAGAAATTGTGAAAGAGTTTGCTAGTTTGACTTAAAAATAGACATGCAGTCATCATATGATGAGATAGAAAACATAAAAATTGTGAAAACTGAACAAGGTCTATGGCCTCATTAACAATGTCAGATTCTTGATTTTTGTGTTGTACAACAATAGAGGAAGTTATCTGATGAGTATGTAGGGCTCTATAAACTATTTTGGCAACCCTCTCTGAATCTATAATAATTTCAAAATAATTAAAAATTTCCAATTCTTTGCTGTAATCATCATTTTAATAAGGAAAATCACAATTAATTGGGAAGATATGAAGCCCATTTTAGTAGGTGTAACATTTCAAAAATTCTAGTTGATTTGTTTTGATGGTCATCCTACCCAATGTTCTTCTAGAATGATTTCCTACACTCTGAAATGAATACATTGCTCTAGACAATAACCCCTTCCCTTCTGCTTCCATTCCTTTATTTCTTCCTTACCATCTCCCCATCTTTCCCCTTGTTTGCATAATTAATTTTAAAATTAACTTTTGAAAATAGATCCTAGATGATTTTTGTTTTTCTTGTTATTTATTCAATGTCAGAATCCATTTTCTTGTAATAACTTTTGAGTCAGTAACAATAATGTCAAGCTCTCCTCTAAATAGCATTGTTATCAATAAATTTTAGCAATTCTAAAAGGGTACTATTATTATTACTCACCATTGAAACTTTACAGTCAAGAATATAAGCCCACAGGACATGGATAGCTTGAATGGATGGACGTAAACTTGACCGTAATGACCTGAGTGCAAAACTCATTTTCCTCTTTACACCTCTGCCTCCGGCCATGGATACTGAAAATATCACATTCTAAATGTTGTCAGATGAATTATGTCCTCATTAAATTCATATTTTGAAGTTCTAACCCCCAGCACCTCCAAATACTATTTACTCTATTTGGAGATAGGTCTTTAAAGAGGTGATTCAGTTAACACGATACCTTTGGTGATCCTTAACCCAAAGACCACTGTTCTTATAAAAAAAGATTACAATATGTCCCCAAATATTCAGGGGACCACTCCGAGAGGATATGGCAAAGAAGCAGCCATTTGCAAGTTACAGAAAGACCTTGGTCTTGGGCTTCCAGAATCCATAATTATGAGCAAATAAATTTTTGTTGTTTAAGGCATCAGCCTGTGGTATTCTGTTGGACAGACCTAGCAAATTGACCTACTCATACACTCATGTTGTGAGGAGAAGGGTGTGTACATTATCTGGGCTCTACTAAACATCATTTTAAGCCTTGATTCAGGAGTTACTTACAAAAAAAAAATGATGGCAGTAACTGCAACAAGATTGTAGTTTCCAGGCAGTAGAAGCAGTGGATTTGTAACTGCATACAAAGTCCTCTCCTACTAGCCTCAAAGGCACAGCCTACAGTGTCTGGTGCTTAGAAGAGAATCCAATGTTATACTCTGAGGAGCAACTCACTAGATTGATTTTCTGAATTGTTCCTGACTTTCGTTTCTCAGAGTCCAGTTCTCTGACCCTACAAAAGATTCACAGGCAAACCTGGTATTAGTAAACATCCCTTTTCTAGTAATTCAGTCAGAATTAGTTCCTGTTGTTCAGCAATAAGAATCCAAAATCAAACACAATCTCAGACCAGTATTAGACAAATTTGAAAGAGAAAGGAAGCTTAGAAATATATCAACGGGGGTGATTTGTATTCCACAAATATTGAGCACTAACATTCTTTTAAATTGATTTTGTATCTGATTAAACTGTTCCTTCTCTAGGTTACAACTGTAGTTCAATAAATGCCGAGAACTGAATACTTTGTCATTCACCTTGCAGGGCTGACACCACAAGGGGGCAGTGCCTCTTCTCACACTCCGTATTGAAAGCTAAGGGCAGAGCTTACTTCTTACTGGCTTGGCAGTATCAGAGACTCTGGGATAAAACTGAACTAGAGAAATACCCCCAGTGAAGAAAGCCAAACTTTTAGACAGAAAAACCAGACTGTATTTCAGCTCAGTGCCTTTTGGGATCCCAATAAGGTAGAAGAATGAAGAAACTCCTCGGAGAGTCTTTGGTGATTCTGTGGCTTCAACTGACCAGTGAGTTGGGGTTTTTTGTGATAGGAGCAGGGAGATGCAAGTTCAGAACTCGCAGGACTAAAGGGCCAAGTCTTGCTGTTAATTTGGAAATATGCAGGAGTATCATGGAAGGAGAGTGAAAAAACCATGACTGACTCCAAGCCCTTGTGTTTCTGCCTAGGGGTGAGCAGTCAACAAGAAGAACAGAATCTTCAGTTCCTGAGCATCCAGGAGGGTCAAGATGCCTCAGTGAACTGCAGTTACAAATCCACTATAACCACCTTACAGTGGTATAGGCAAGATGCAGGGAGAGGCCTTACCCACCTAGTTCTAATACGTTCAAATGAGAAAAAGAAAGAAAACGGGAGACTACAAGTCACGCTTGATACCTCCACCAAGAGCAGCTCCCTGCTCATCACAACCTCCCTGGCTGCGGACTCTGCCACGTACTTCTGTGCTGTGGATGCACAGTACTCTCCAGGCACCTGCAGCCCTGACACAAAACTGCCAGAGCTGTCTGGGAGAAGCCCCTCTGTGGCTTGACTGGTGGTTGGTGGTTATCTTCCTATGAAGAGGTGTCCCCAAACACCTGGCACAGAAAAGCCTTTCAAATTTGTGAGTTTTGGGGAAGCATTTTGTGTTGAGGTACCATTTAATGAGGTTAAAGACTATAAGCCCCACTCCTGGCCCAGCAAATGGGTCTGGGAGACTAGAATGGACAAGGGAATGGGTAAGGCTGCGTTGGGGACAAGTCCTTAAGACTGACCACCATGACCAGACAAACCAGCCTGGCCGCAGGAAGTAGGGCCAGGACATGTTTCTGTTTCAAAGCCTAGGGCCAGAGACCAGACATCTCAGCAGGTAGCTTTTGCATCCTGGTGCCCTGAAAGTCATTGAAAACAGTATGAAACAGAGCCTCAGCTCCTTCATGGGCAGACCTCGTGCATTTTGCCAACTGCTTCCCTTAGCAGTGTATTTCAATTAATCTGCTGTTTCTGTTCCCCACTCTGTATCTGATGAATCCTTTCAAACCTGTGCACCTGTATATTTCTCTCCACTATGTCTTGGATGAGGACAGAGGGCAGGAGAGGTAAAACAGGACACTGCAAAGCCAGGCCTAGTTCTCCCAGTTCTGGCTTCTGACCTGAGTCTACCATCAGGACAGTATTTCCCCTCTTCTCTCTTGAACTGCAGGATTTGGATTGTTGAGCCTGAAAGATCCTTCAATCTCTTATTTTATCAGGAGAGTAAAGTAAGTACTGGACGCTAGTGGAAGGTGAGGGAGGACTTCTTAGTACTGGAAGATATCACATGTTGCTGTGTGGCACCTGAGATGCATGAGATGGTCTTTGCATTCTGCTAATTCTGGTGCAGGGAACTGGCATTAGTGACACTTTAATGCTGAGGAGCTGAGACATTGTAGAGACAGAAATCTGAAGCTCAGGAGCAATAGTGTCAGATCTGAATCCGATGCTGCTGTTGACTAAGTTTGTCATTTACAAGTCTCAGTTTCTCCATTAGTAAAATGGGAGCTCAAAAGAAAGTCACAATATTTCCTTTATTCAAATGAGAGATATATGCATGCCCTCTACTACCAGGTCCTGGAATATTTTGTTAAACGGGCACTTTTATTGTCAAATACATAACAGTTTTCCATTCACTTATTCTTGGATGATCTCTTGTAAGAAAGTAAATGCAAATATAGTTTTATTAACACCATTTTGATATGACTGAACATGTGTTTGTAGAGAAAGTTGGGGTCCTTGAATTCTTGTGCACATTTGGTGAAGAAGGGGTGGGGAGGGTTCAGGGAAAGGCTACATAGGACTTGATTCCCAAGTGCCAGACACCACCTGTCTCACCTCACCTAGAGCACCTAAAAGGTACTCTAGGTGCAGACAAAGGTCTGCATTTTAAACTCTGTCTAATATTACTCAATCAGTCTCTGATAACATCACAAATTTATATCTTTAATGAATATCACTTGTGTTAGTTAGAGATTGATATTCTTCACATTACAAGAAACTCAAATTATGTTTTGTTTTTTTTTTTATTTTCAGCAAGATGGAATGTGTTTCTTACAGAAAGGAGTTGGGGCACGTGGGCATTCTAACAGTTGGACTAGCAGTTTCTACAGTCTTTCTGTTTAGGATTTATTAATACTCACATTTTACAAAATTATATTTATTTTTTAAAATATCACATGCAGTCTAGTTCACAGTTAAATGGTGTTTACCTCCTAACCCCCTAAAAGCCTCATGGAAGATATCATAGCCCCCCACAGTCCAACTCACCTCTACCAGTCTAATTAAAAGTCCACCTAATCCCTTTCTTCACTGCTCTCAGCACACTTGACCCAGGCATGAGGACACACCTCATCTAGTCCTTCATAGGACTGTCACGGTACAAGTTTGACCCTGTCAATCACTGAATCCCATTAGCTCTGAGAATGAAGAAAAATGTCTTAATAAGGCTTATAAAACTGCATAAATTAGGATCTTGCAATCACTCCAGTTTCATTTGACAATATATTCCTATTCTCCTTCTCTCCTCTACTTTCAGAAAAAGATACCCACCAGACAGGTTTACTCATTCATTCATTCATTCATTCATTCATTCATTCATTCATTCATTCATTCATTCATTCATTCTTCAGATATTTTTGAACAACTGCTATGAGAGCTAAAGGTCTATATAGTTTGAGAAATTGGCAAAAGAGACTAATAAGGTTAAGTTCCTGATCTCAGGATCACAAGGTCTAATTTGAAAAATAGGATGCCCATGAGTCTTATATAATGTAGTGTGAACACCCTACATACATGCTCATGTAGACAAGGTTTAGTGGGAAAAGAGTAGAGTAAGTGCTTTTACAAGGAGGCTGTGTGTATATTGGTTCTTAAAGAAGGACTAGAGGTCACTAGGCAAAGGTAGTGGGGAGAAGGCAGAGCATTCTGAGCAGAGAGGCTCATTCCCTGACTCGAGGAGACCAGTGTCCAGAAGCTCTCAGGTCATGCATTTTTGACACTCAGTATACCCTAAAATGCATACCTTAGCTGATGATTCAGTGTGAACACACATTAAGTATTAGAATGGGGTGGCTTTAAGGGATTCATAACTCTCTGAGCCTTTAATAGAGTGTCGGAAGAACCCCATGTCTTAGCCTCAGTTTCCACTATCTAGTCTACGGAAAAATGTGTAGTGTTTCCTTCCTGGAGCCCTGCTGTTCATCACAGAAACTCGTTTCCATGGCCACAACTTGAAACTCCATTCCTGTGTAAATACCAAATTAAGAGAAGATGGAAAGCAGACTGCAGGAACAGAAAGCGAACCACAAGAGGGCGCTGTTCCCTTCAAGTGATGACACAAATTCATCGCCTTTTTACAGTCGGTTGTATGCTCTTACAGGCCAGTTTGTCTTACTTAACAAATAAGCCAAGACATCTAGAATAATCCTTTAGAGGATTAGGAAACAACCCTCTCAACTCGGGTGCATTCCCAAACAAAACCTGTCGCTGTCTCTCTGCCAGTCATGCTGTTGGCTTCCTGCTCAGGATTTATAGTCCTGCTGATCTTAAGTGAGTAACCTGTATTCAAAACTTCAAAATGTTCTATCCTTAGTTTGGGGATAACCTTTAATCTCTGCCAAACCAGAGACTATTCCTCTCACACTGCCAATATAACAAAGCCTTTACTTTCTTTTAGGACAGACCAGTGGAGACTCGGTGAACCAGACAGAAGGCACCGTTACCCTCACTGAGGGGTCATCTCTGATCCTGAACTGCACCTACCAGGCCAGCTATGTAGAGTTTCTTTTCTGGTATGTCCAGCATCAAAACACAGGGCTTAAGTTCCTCCTAAGAAGCTCATCGGAAAACCCCAAGAAGAACAGCAGCGACTTCCAAGCTAGACATGATAAGACTGAAAGAAGCTTCCACCTGCAGAAACTCTCCGTGCAAGTGTCTGATTCGGCTGTGTACTTCTGTGCTCTGAGAGACACAGTGAGGGAGGCTGCAGGAGGAGCTGAGCACAAACCAGAGGGCCAGGTGGGGTCTGAGGGGAGCAATCTGGGGAAGTGCTCTTTTCTCCTTCCACTGTTTCCTGCTGCAGGCTTCCTCGAAGTGGATGCAGTGCTTGGGTTACTGAGAGAGAACACAGCAGCAGGCTTTGTTTTCCTATGGAGTGTATCTCTTAATTTAAGTAAAATATTTTTTACAAAATAAATACAAGTATGACTTTTACATGATGTGAAAGTTTCTTTGATTCTCTGGTTTTTCTGAACACATTAATAATTTGCAGCCAAATGCACTGTTAGGAACAAATGTCTCACTACATGCATTTTAAAAAGCCTCAACTCGGTATCTACCCAAAGGAGACAACAAGGTTTGTACAAAGGGACACCTGTGCTTGGATGTTTACTGCAGCACTATTTATAATTGCAAGGACATGGAAACAACCCAAATGTCCCAAAACAGATGACTGGATGAAAAAGATATGGTATATATACCATGGAATATTACTCATCAACAAAAAATGACAAATTTAATGATTTTATGGTAACATGTATGTACTTAGAAGAAATTATATTAGCAGAAACAAGTCAGAAAGAAAAAGACAGAAACCAAATAGTTTCACTAATACGTGGGATATAGGAAAAATAAACAAAAGCCATGAGGAAAAGTCAAAACAAGCTAACAACCAAACTGAAGTACACAACTCAGTTCAGGGGGGAGAGGGTGGGAATTGTCAGGGAGAGAAGGTGGAGGGTGAACCCCTGGAATCACAAAGATGTGAAATTTATATATAAATAAATTATTTAATAAAAATAATAAAATAAAATAAAAAGCCTCAACTCTAGCTGAAAGAGAACAAAATGACTTGGGGTTACCCCCATCGCTAGTGCTGAAAATACTGATTTATGAAGAACAATAGCATGTAAAACTTTGATGAGGCTGGTGTCACTGCAGATTTTTTGTGTATCTGCTGGAGAGGCCACTCAAAGAGCTTACTGACTACTACACAGGTGACAAATGCCAGTGGAGTGTCAATGCTGCCGGTCTTTTTACTAGGATTTCTTTTGCTTTTAAGAATGCTTTGGTTATAAAATTGCATGCTTTTAACATTCTTGATATTCCATTTTCCGCCACAATTAATGTGTGTGATTTGGAAAAGCAGGGAAGTTTTCAGAAAGGCACACATCAGGTTATGGCAAAAATTCTTGTACTTACGCCACTGATAGAAATGTCTAAATTGATTTTTATATACCTACACTATATGTGCACATGTACATGATGCAAGTATGTTTTCACCTACCATTATTTACATGCTACACACACTTGACAGACTTTGTGGGTCTAGAGGCAAGATAGGAATCAACAAAAATTTCTCATGCAACATCTATTGGATTGTTTTGTTGGGTTCCATGACTACCAAGGTAGAAACAAAGCCTGAGAATAAAAATTTTGCTTCCCTGCTAGAGAGTCAGAAACCCATGGTTACTTTTTACCTTAATTTTCCTGGGAGATAAAGATATATATATATATATATATATATATATATATATATATATATATATATATATATATATATATGGCATATATATGTATATAGGTATATATATGGTATATAGGTATATAGGTATATATATATATGTATATAGGTGTATATATATATATATGGCACCAACAGTTGCATAATTCAGCATATTTCATGATAAATTGTATTATATGGAGGACTCATATTTTCTATGACAGAAAAATATACTGAACATGATTTGATTTAACATTCTCAATTTCCAGTCTGATGAGTTATAATTAGATGAGACAGGTGCTCAGAACTAACATTTACAACCTAACAGGAAGCAGGTGATATGACGCAGGTATTATCTGCTAACGCTGTTTCCTGTTTGGAGGTAAAAGCCTCATGCAGCCTCATATGTGTGATTTTGCCTCTACCTCTTTAGCATTGGGCACAGAATTAAGAGCTGGAGCGGAGCTAGAACAGAGGACACTTCACTCAAGGGAAGAACCACCACCACCATGCTGATCACCCACATGCTGAGGGCAGTCATAATGATGGCCTGTCTTGGTAAGCAGGACCACTATCACAGGATGGAAGCTCTTCTTAGTTTCCAAGGTCATGGGGAAGAGCATGTCACCTTTATTTGATCAGACCTAAAGAGAGGGTTAAAGGACAGTTAGACAGGTGGGTCTTCAGCCACTTCATGCCTCATGGGGACATAAAAGGATTGGTCTGACTTCTCTCTTCTCTGCAGGATCCAGCATGACACAGCAGGTAACTCAAGCCCAGCTTGCGATTTCTGTGGTGGAGGAGGAGACAGCAACCTTGACCTGTGGCTATGAAGCTAAAACTTACACTTATTATTTATTCTGGTACAAACAACTACCAGATGGAAAAATGATTTTCCTTATTCAACAGGAATCTTTTAATGAGCAAAGTGCAACAAAGGATCGATATTCTCTGAACTTCCAGAAATCTGCCAATTCCATCAACCTCACCATCAGAGCCTCACAGCTGGGAGACTCAGCGGTGTATTTCTGTGCTCTGAGAGATACCACAGTGATATGGGGGCTTATAGGGGCCCCACAAAAACCTCAGCATGAAGGGCTCTTGGAGAGAGACTCCATCACAGGCAGGAAGAGGCAGGGCTTGTCAGCACAGCTGGGGGCTTGGTCAAGAAATCTTGGTTAAATTAATAAATAATGTCTGTATGTATTTTTCATTAAAAACATAGATACTGCTTTTCTTTAGACTACATTAAGATAGAATAGGCAACACATTATAAGTTTTTTATGTTTTTTTGTTTTTTTTGAGACTAGGTCTCACTATTTTTGCCGGTGGAACCCCAGGCTCTCGTTGCCCTGGTACCACAGACTCAAGCCATCCCCAGCCTCAGCTTCCCAGGTAGCTGGGATTACAGGCACGCGTCACCACGCCCAGCTATTTTTTTTTGGAACTAGGTCTCGCTACGGGCCACAGGCGGGACTCGAATTGCGATCCCTAGCCCCGGCTACTTCATAGGCTGAAGCTTACAGGCACGAGTCACCGTGCCTGGCCCTGCAACACATTAAAAGGAAACACAAACGGGCAACAAGAAAATCTATTAATCTTGCGTTGGTTTTATTGAGGTGAGAAATGATCTAATTATCTTTAGACCAAATAGGTGATTATGTTGATGAGTTGTTAAATATGTGAAAGCATTCATTTTTTATGCACTTGTTTTCATGTAAATAGTTTCATCTACTTTTAATAAAAATGTCTTTCGTTGATAGTATCATTACTCAATGATGAGAATGAATTATTTAGCTTAGAATTTTCCCCATAATTATAGTAATGACTTTTTGCACAACAGAATAGGTTTGAAATGATTCTCAAACTTCTCTCTCAGGCAACTTTCTTTTGGTGACATGATTGTGATTTTTAATTTTTATTTATTTACCTTTCATAATTATACCATTTTGAGGTATTTATTTCTAAGCTTAATTTCATACTTTAAAATTATATAGTGATATTTCTTCTAAAATATTTCTAAAATATCTTCTAAAACATTTAATCACACTTCCTGTTGTTTCCCTTGCAATTTGAGTATATCCTGGTTTGAGAGATTCAGTTTTATTCAAAAATTCAAAAATATGATGGGATGCCACTCATCTATAAAAAGAATGAAATCTTCCCATCTGGGACAACATCGATGAAACTGGGATTTAAAGAAAAAACACTGGATAAAGAAATGTAGGTGGAAGAATCAATAAACCAGACTGACAGTGAATTGATAATTGGTGAAACTGAGTGCTGTGTGCTGGGACTACATTGCTCCATACTGTATATATTCATACATTTGAAATTATCCTTAATACAACTAAAATGCAAGATTGTTGAGTTTCAAGTCCTGCGATCTCCATTGCAGTATGACTTTTTATTTACTCTATTTATGTTTCAGTTTCTTCCTGTGTAAAATGGTAATATTTGTATCTACCTCATGGAGTTGAGATTTAAACAAAAGTATATGTATTATAAATTATGGGAGCTTGCTTGCTCTTCTCCGGCCCTTGGGTCAGGGATTCCCACTATGTTTTTCCCTCTCCCTTTCTCTGTTATAACTCTCTTCTCATATCACTTCTTCTAAATAAATTTGCCTCTTTTTCTATATACTAGAAAATTATATATTTTTTGCCTGTTATATACTATTTACATATATGAATATATATTGTATATATTATACACACATGAAGCTGATTCTCAAATACTGTCACTTTATTCAAAGTCATTTGATTATAATGTTGATGAGAAAAAATGCTAGCAGACACTTAATGAAAAGTTATTATTCAAAAATCATAGGTTTCCAAGGATCTATGATTGACCTTAAGTGAGGACGTAGTGTATATGTTATAGAATTAAATTGCATTAGCACACATACACATGTATGTAGTTATTGCAAAGGTACCAACATGGTATCTTGATGTAGCAGGGACACAGTCCACAATGGCCATTATTAATGTCAAGAGGGTTTCACATCCTGCATTAGATGCTCAATTGTGCATTCTTTTCATAACACCAACCTGCTGCTTGACAAGTTTTTCAAGAAGAAAACCAGAGTTTATTAAAAGACATCTTGACATTGATTGAAAGACACTAAACAGGAGGTCTAGATGTCTTCTTGTAAACACCCTCATTCACAGCAGCTCCCCATCCCATGGTCACCCTACAACACCAAACCTTGACCAAGATATGGAAATGGCTAAGGTTTAACATAAAAATGCTGTTCTAGAGCACAGTCTATGCCACTGTATTCCTCCTAACTTGATAATTTAAAAAGTTTCATTTCTATTCCTTAATTAAAAACTTTTCCCTACATCATTGTAGTCTCATAGTTCTCCCACCACCATATCACACACCATTGTCACTTGTGCTCATCTCTCCCCTATTTCATGGCCCCTCCCACCCCCTTCTTTGCTCTGTGCTTCAATTCTATGGTCAGCTTGCTAGTTTTGACTTTTTCATGACCTTTTGTTTGGCTCTTGATAATTTAAAGTTTATTTTCTTTGGTGCTGACAGACCAAAGAAGGATTGCTTTAAGACGTGATCAATATTCACACCAACCTTGAAACTGATTCCATGTCTGCCTTGCACACTATTGAAATAAACGTCCAGCCAAGTTCCATATATCAAGATAAAAGCTAACGATGAAGCAGTATTTCCTCCTGAGCAAATATCCGACCAATAGGTACACTGTGAGACACTAAATCTTTACAGGTAATGCAAGTTTCTCTCACTCTTATTCTTAAATAGTATGTGTATATTTTTCGATATACCTGAAATATGACTGACTGATAAATTAATTGTCCCTAAGATTAGATGATTATTGGTGAAAAAGCTATTCTCATCCCACATCCAGTTTACATGCAAGTCCAAGCTGGAAGTGAGATGAGCTTTGTAGTCTGCTCCAAGGAATCTGGAGATGGTGCCACCCACTCCCATAGCATGAGATGATTCCTTCTCCTCTGCTTGATGAGGGGAGTGTAGGTGCTCAGCCTTCTTGTCTGCATCTGGGCTAGGTTGTGCCTACTGTATTGGTACCCTCTCCATCTCTACAAGCTGAGCTCCTGCAGGTACCTCCGTGCCTGTACAACTGGAAGAAAGCTCAGAGAAAAGCAGGCAAGAAAAGATACTTGTTTTGTTGCTCAGCAGCCTGAAAGCTGTGGCCTAGATAGAAATTCTTTTTTTCCCTCATTATTTGTAAGTACAGCCTTGGAGAAGTAGAGTGGTCCTGGAGAAGGGGCAATCCCCATCCTTACCTTACAGGGCCCCTCCCCAAGCATGCTTCCCCATCCCAAACACGCAGTTGTTACCATCAACTTTCTTCCAAGAAAGTTGGAAGAAAACCAAAACCATTCCTAAGTTTTCTTGATACTGACCACTTGGTACTGTATTGGGGTTCTGAAAACTCATAGCTATAATTACCCCATGAGTGAAAATGAAAAAGATAGCACTGAATGTTTCCAGAATATCACATCAGGTGCACTCATATCCTGCTGGGGGCAGTTTGAGCATCCTGGAGACTCCCCTGGCAATATTCATTTGAGCCAAACACACGCTTATCCAGTGATCCCACCATTATATTTTCAGGTATATGCCCCCAAATGTGACATATGCCTATTCATAAAACATGCTTGAGAATAAGAAAATCCATTGCATTCATTATTGTAAAACCTTAAAGCTGGAAAACCCAGATATCCATCAGCAATTTTAAGAATAAATAAGGTGATTACAGATAACTACCAAGCAATGAGAATGAATTAACTTGCTATGTGCTCAATGTAGAATGAATTCCACAAGTATTTCTGAGGGAAAGATATGTTGGAAGCCGTGGGTGGGAAGAAGAAAAACAGGTAGGAGAAATTAAGACAGCCTAAGATAGAGTCATAGACTGGTGCTCAGTAAGCATGAACTGAGTTGTTTATTCATGTTTTCAAGCCCCCTAAATATCCTGGTAAAGGAATGGTTACAATGCAGTAGTAAGGAAGGTGAAACTGAGATTCCGTGGTATGTAGTAGGTGGGGCTAAGGGGGATTCATTAGCAGAAAATCACCTTAGGGGTAAACACCTTTATTGTTTACCCTTTATTGTTTATTGTTACACCTTTATTATATGTCTCTGCAGTGGGTTCATCATAGGAGATTAGGGGACTGCCATTTAGAAATAAGAAACTTGCTGAAACCATCACCAGTGTGCCAGAGTCATGTTGGGAATGAGCAAAAGTGTTCCCTAATTCAGTGCATATCTCTTATCCTTTTATGGTGTTTCACAATATCAAGACAAAAGAAGCCAAAAAATAGGCAAAACTGATCTGTGAAGTCACTAAGTTAGGAGAGTGATCATCTTTATGGGAAGATGGTGACAGAGAGAGGTCAGGGGCATCTGCTGGTAAGTCTGTTTCTCAATCTGAGTGCCACTAGCATGAATGAGTTTACTCTGTGAACATTCACCAAACTATACACTTAGGTTTTGCACTTTTTGGAATGGATATTATACTTTAACAAAATTTTTAAATTATACCTGATCTACCTCCATTAACTAAATTTTGTGAACAATTTATATAAAATTCATTTTCACATACCCATTGTCTCTTCACACTGTGCCCTTATTTATCATATGCTTAAATAAATACCCATTCAATAAGACTGTCTGTTTTTAATACATATTTGCAAATAAACTGTGTTCCCAGTTCCAAATATACAGCATGATAGTAGTGACCCTGAACTTCTCTCTGCAGATCAGCTTTAAATTCAAGTCACTGGTGTCGCACATTAGGTTTTCTCAAACAGTCACTCAGAGTTTCTGGTCTAGAACATGGCAATTTATCCCATAGTATGCTTTATTTTTTTCAAAAGCTACATGGCATCAATCCCAGCAACCTGATGTTTAACAACCTCCAGTGGATCTCGTTGGTTGCAGCTCTTGGCATGACTCTTAGTGGCCTTTGTAATTTTATCATGACCTTTCTGCTTCTCCAGATTAATTCTGACCCAAGAGTGTTATGGGGAAACACCCACTGTCTACCCTAACAACTCTGCACAGTTTCTTGCTCCTGCCATCACCTCTAGCTGAATGCTCGTCGCCTTTCTGCCTCCCCTCCCCAAGACAGTCCTGGTCTCAGTACCTTCTTGCTTCATGAAAGGTTTCCTGGTCACTGCTCTTCATGTGCTCTCCCTTCCTATGACAAGTCCTGCTACAAATTATTGCCTCTGACAAATGATCCAATGTATTGTTAAAATATTTCAACTCAATCACTAAATTTTACAACATGCTTTCAAAAGTATTATCTCATTTACTCCACATAATAACATTGTGAACAACCCAAAGGACAGAGAATCTCATTTTGTAGATAAAAATCTAAGGTTCAGAGCAGGCAGAGGACTCAAGCAGTGCATTGAAACCAGGTCAGAGCACATTCATCTCATCCCAACTCTCCACACCCATCTCCCTGCCCACAAGGGATGGTTGTTTTCCCCCAAACAGACTGAGCATTGTTGAAATGTACTTATATTTCAACACCTCATAGCATTGGACAAGATGCTTGGGGACTCTGTAGAGTTAAGTCACTTAACATTGTTCCCAATCAGCTCAATGCCTTATATATTAGCAATGCCAGATTGTTAGAAGGCACATCACAAAAATCACAAAAAATATTTAGCTTTGAGGACAGGAAAGAGGAAGAGTTCTTCCAAAGTCAAGGCAGCTTTAACTTTACCTTCACACCCTTGGCATGATAAAATTTTCAAAGGAGGTCACTCACCAGAGGGAGCAGCAATGGGCTTCCAGAACCATCATCAAATAAGGTCCAAAGAGACCACGTTTCAGAGACCGTGCCTCACATTATTAAACTTTTAGACAAAATGAAGAACTTCCCATTTTGACTACATTTAAGATTTCTTGATATGAAATTTCACTTCATTTCAAATGCTAGCTGATACTAATCTTTCTGGAAGCTGGCCAGAAAACCAAGGTAATTGACGAGAGAAACGAACTCTGACTCCCAAACCCACCATGACGCCGCCTTCTTCCCTGCCACCTGGGTGTTGGACACTCGGGCATCATAGGCCAAATGCTACCAGTCTGAGGAGAGAGAGGTGGAGGCACACTAGTAAGTCTAAACCCTGGAAATAAGATATTCCAGCAGGTTTTATTGGCACAATGATGAGCACATCAGCTATGTTTGCTGACATTCTACTCCTGGGAGCAGACAGGGAACAGGATTTGTTTTGCTTCTCTGCTCATCACTGGACTGAAGGCAATTTGAGATAGGACTCATGTCTTGTGTGTGCTCAGCAGAGCTTCACAAGCTGTAGATAGCTAAATTCCCAGCAGGGATGCTTGCACTTAGGGAACCCTGGACGTGCACACAGCGAAAGAGGAGCAGCCAGACCTCCTCAGTGAGAGAAACCAGCTGACAGATAACCCTCCACAAGACCCGGGTGTTGGTAAGAGTTAAAGCAGTTAATTTTAATTGCCAAAAAATATATTTAGAATGAATACCATTTGAACATCTCTTGCATTTACTGCTATAGTCCTATAGGGCCTTTATTATTATGCTGATATTGCCTCTCAGAGTCTGTGTAAGAAAATGTCACAGCTGCCCACAGTAGCAATGTCCTGATGCCTTGCAGTGACTTATGCAAGCGGGGAATCATGTTTGACTTCTTAATAAAACAGTTACATGTGCACAAAGTAAACCCCACCTTAGAGAAATACCACGCTATGACAAAGTCCCCTTTCAATTTTCTGCTAGGTTGTTTCTCTGACACAAACAATTACAAAGGAAGCTACATAAATAAGTTGACAGACACTGAGCAAACAGTACTTTTAACAGATTCCTAAATCCCCTAGTAAAACAAATAACAGATAAAAATATGATATACATACTTCTGGAAGGTATAAAGCTCCTGGAGAATAACATTGAGCATCTGAACCTGGATTTCTAAAAGAAAATACTTACTTGGATTAAAAAAGTGATGTGATAAGAAATTCAAAGGTGACCTTTCAAGAACAAAGATTCTTTAACCTAAGGAACGTTACTTAACCCTTTTAAAGATAAAGGCATAAGACTGCCCTCATCCAAACATGGCCCAGGAACCCCTTAGAAAACCCTTCTTCAAGATACCAAACTCAGACAGGTCCTAGCACTCATGCAGCTTAGTACTCAGGCAAAGGTTCAAAGTAATGCCCATTAACCTACCCCAGACTCCTCTCTTTGGTACACTGCTCCACAAACTCTAGTTGCTCACAGATCCTAAAACACTTGTTTTTGTTTCATTAACACAGTGAGATAGTAGGGCTGTTTTGGGAAAATCTTCTCAGCACAGATGCCTAGAAACTGCCAAGGAAGTAATTTGTGCCAGAATTAGGGCTGACCTCATTTGTTTTTCCTTATCTCTGTGCTGCTTGTAGTCTAAGGTCAAACAATTATTGCTTCATCTATTTTATCGGTTTTTCTAGTTCAGAGGTTAGGTTATACAGCACTCTATAAGTAGAACAGCTGCAGCAATTTATTTTTATTGTATTTTGCAAATGTGTCATCCACAATGGGTCAGGGGGAAAATGATCTTACAACTACAGAATATTTCAGAAGAAATTTGCTAGGTAATACGTCCTCCATGAGATGACAAGTTGATGGAGTCTTGGGGATTGAAGAAATAGCTCAGGTAAAGGATAGGAGGAGTTTAGAGAAGACCTTCTAATCAGAGGAATCTTATTAATATGGGACTGATTATTCCCCTTAAAAGCTGTACTTGGGATTATTTGGGAAGGTACAGGTGTCTGCTCCATGATGGAATTAATAGCTGAATATTTCTCCTAGAATAGCTGTGAACCTGGAAAGTGAATGCTTAGTGTCTCTTCTTAGAGTCCCATCCATTTTCCTCATGTAATTAACCCTCAAGCTTCCATTAGGAGGAAATGGGTGAAAGATGAGGACATGGTGCATGTTAAATAATCGTCACCAGAGGTCGCTGCTTCCCACCTCCGTGGCTCATGTTTGTATGAGTGATGTTTTATCTCGCTTTACCCTTCCTTCCCACAGGACAGGCTTGCTGCTGTGCAGAAAGGAGCTCTGGGCTTATCACTGAAGAATTTCTATAAGCTCCCACTGGAAACCAGCCCTGTTTAGTTGGTGTGTTCCAGGGAACACGTTTTTGTTAACATGCTTTCTGCCACCTGCTCAGTTATTATCTTCTTAATATTCAGTAAGTAATGTTTTACCTTAAATGTTGACGATTTTTTCCTCTATTAGATAACTTTGGCTTTCTTCTCTATCCATATATTCTCCTGTATGTAGCTAATAACAAAATATTCATTTTTTAGGACAGACCAGTGGAGATTCAGTGACCCAGACAGAAGGCACTGTTGTCTTCCTTGAGGGGGCACCTCTGACCCTGAACTGCACCTACGAATCCAGCTATTCAGCTTATCTTTTCTGGTATGTCCAGTATCTCAATAAGGCTCCTCAACTTCTCCTGAACAGCTTGGCTGACAACCAGGGTGCTAAGCTTCATTTCCATGCGTCTCACAATAAGAATGAAAGAACCTTCCACCTGCAGAAACCCTCGGTGCAAGTGTCTGACTCAGCTGTGTACTTCTGTGCTCTGAGTGACACGGTGAAGGAGGCTTCAGGGGCAGCTGAGCACAAACCCAGAAGGCCAGGTGTGGCTGAGAGAAGCAGCCTGGAGAGGAGGAGTTATAATCTCCCAATAGTGTTGAGTTTTACTTGAACTCCTCAGGAAAAACAAACAAGCTCAGGTCTAACTCCTACATGCCCAGAAGGTTGAGTAACAGGGTCATCCCTGGGGAAAGGGGAGGTTCCAGGTTCGCTGCCCCACCTTAAGGAGCATGGAGTTGGCCATGGAGTGGAAGCTAGAGAGACTGTGGGAAGGAAGGGAGATGAGAATAAGATCTGGGGGAGGCACATGGAGTAGAGAGACATGTGAAGAAATTAAGCTTGCTTTTTGGCCTTGGGTTTGTACCAAGAACTTGGGGAGACATGGAAGGAGACACTTGAAAGAGAGAGGTGTGGGTGATAGACTCACAGGCTGATAATGGGGAGGCTGATAATGGAAACCTTTATCTTGATTTCGGTTTGATTTTATTCTTTACCTTCCAGGCTTTCTGGCTTCTTCTGCCCTTTTCCTGTGGGTCCCACCAGAAGGTATCTTAGACTTGTGGAAAGCTTTTGGGCCTCTGGCTCTGCTTTGGGCCAACCCTATTTGGATGAGCATTTACCCATGAGGGCATGGGGAACTTTGGTGCTTGATTTGGAAACTATGTTCTTTCTCTTTTTCTTTATTGCATACACTAATATATTAAAGTTCTTTTCTATTGATGGTCTTAAGCACTGGAGTATGTTTTACTCTATTTAGAGCAGGCAGGTGGGGGTCTCAGGGTGCCCCTCCTTCTGACCTCTAAGAGTTGGGAATCACTCGGCAGGATGGATCCCAGCATGAAAGAGGGCCCAACTTTGATCAGGGTCTGCACTCTCCTCCAGAAATATTTACAGGAAAACCCTGTTATGGAATTAACATCTACCAAGATATTTTAACTCTTTCAAAACCTCAGGAATCTTGTACTTGCTCTGCACGCTTAGTCTCGAAATTGCAATCACGGCCAACACATAGATGCTAAGCGAATCAGACTCCAACTTCATGATGCTAAGACATTGCTATTGTGGTGCTGCTCTTATTGAAAGCCTTTGAGCAGCTGCAGCAGGAGGATGAAAAGGTACTTGCAGGTTTTGAATGGTTGCATTTTTATTAATATAAGTAAATAAGATTGCATGGTCTGGTGACTCCACACTCCTTTTAACTATAAAGTACAAGATTTTTCTAGTACAGATTTCCTATTAATTACTGTCAGACACATGCAACTGGACAAATTTTGTCAGTCAGGAAACTTGCTGAGATAGCAATAAACAGACAAGGAACTTTATCTGGTATACATTTCCCCAGAAACCAATGCATTGGAGTGTAGGAAGAAGTTATAATGATTGAGAATGAATACCTTTATTTTTTTCATCTGAAAGAAAAACCTGTAAGCACATTTCAGTGCAGATTTTGGAGACAACAAATTATACACAGTGTAAAAAGGTGGGTGACTGCTCGCTGAAGCCACAATCATCATAATCAATTGCATTTCTCTGAATTGCATTTCTATGCCATTCATCTTAGTTGAATATGGCAAATGGTTGCCTCATTAATATCCTACACATTAATTTATACAAGTGCACTTACAGAGTAAAGTGTTAATTAAATTACAGTAAGACTAAGTAGACAGGTTAGAATTTCCAGCCATATCTATAAGCTAAACATGACACAAGCAAACTGCTAGCAGTATATGTTTCCTGTTCTGGTGTAGAAGCATCTCACTGCTCAGTGATTGCGCACATGCCCTGTCAGACACAAGATAGACATTTAGACCTAATTTCAGAGAGAAAACAACACATTTCACCCTGAACAAGCACTTCCCATGTGCTGTTCCATGGGGTGCTGAGAGCAATGGCAACTTTGCCTGCCTTGGTCAGACTGGTCAGGATGGATACAAACTCAGGCTTTGTTCAGCTTTGAGTTTGGAGGTAGAGGCAGACTATTTTTGCTGGTGAATTTGGGAGAGTAAGGCAATGGCAAAGGAATGTGAACTTTTAGTCCTACTGTAGTTCCTTATAGTCCTACAGTAGTACCAGTACACTCTGGTTCTCTTTTATTTCTTTATTTTTGTAGGATGCAGATAGGCCTAGAAGGAAATTCAGTTTCTGTACTGGAGAAACAACTTGTGACATTATTGAAGCTAGTAATTTCAATTATTATTTATTCAGGTACAACTAGCCACTGAATGTTTTGGAGAAATTTGCATAACAGTTCAAACATGAACCACTGTGAAATCATGGTCACTGATCTCTACTTGATCCATAGTGGCCCCCAAATCATAAACTTAATCCTCATTGATTCCTGCTCCTGCTTTCACCTCCTTTCCTGCCATTAACTTTTGGAAGTGTCTTCTGTTTTGAGTTATATTTTCTCATTCTCTCCTCTACCTGTCTCATATTATCCATGCCCACCTGACTCACATATTTATTTCTGATATATTTCTGACCTTATCATCTACTTTGCCTTATATTCTACTCAATTTTAAAAGTATGTCAGTTATCAGTCATGTATACTTATGAATACAAATAACAGAAGGCTCAACATTCTGGTCTTGAACAAAATGAAATGGTTCTGAATTCTCTAAACTCTGAGCCAGTCTCTTGAATCTCCTCTGACTTAGCTTAAGGAAACCAAGCATCACACCTCAACAACTTCACTCCTAGTCCCTTAAACTCCATAGTGGAGTCTCAGTTTTCTTGTACAACTTTCTTGTTGTTAATAGAGTAGGGAGATTAAGAAATAAGGTGCTTCATAAATGCTTTGCCAAGAGTGTCCCAGCCTGTTTCATGGTTTCTCTCTAGGTGGCCTCATGTTGATATAGAAAATGAAAAATTACTAAAATCAGAAACAGCCCAGAATAAAGAACGTTCCCAGCCCTGTTGCCCAGTCCTGCCTAATATCAGGTACGGAGTCAGGATGACCTGATCACAAATCCCCTCACCTACTTCCATATATCAGGGATCACCAACTACTTGGTTTCTGCATAGCAACCAGGTCCCACTTATGAAGGAACATTATAAAACCCACTGTCCCCTCACTTTTGGGGCTCAGTCCTTGAAGGAGCTGTCCCATGGAGCACACATGTGTGTATCTGTCTCCACCTCTCTTGAGTGTTGCCTGTCAAACACCGTTTTAGTGTATGGAAGGCTCTCACTGAAACCCAAAACCAAAGAGAATGTTGCAGTTCTTACCTATATCTGTAACTGTACAGAATTGGTAAGGTTTCTGGATTCTCACCCCCTTATGAAAACATCTAGAAAGTATTATCCTCGATTATAATACTGGTCTTTTCAAAATTGCCACATGAGCCAGTCTGCCCCAGTGACTGTAGAGAGAAGCAAGACTACATCCTGAGGTAACTCTCTTATTTGGCCTTGGAACTGTGCCCGTGAAAGGAAGTAGATGAAAGCATGTAATTTTAGTAAAAAGCAAAGCAAGAGAAGGGATTTTTTCATTCTTGATATTTTTGTAGAGGATATACTTTACTTCAAGAAACATGTGTACAATTACCAGAATAGAAGGTATGAACAGGAGCGGAGAATCTCATTTTTCATTCAAAACAAAGATAGATGGGCATTTGTTCTCAGAGAACTTTAAATTTTAAAAGAATGTGAATGTTCAAAAAAGATTACAGTTATCCTTGATGTAACTATTTTCCAAATCTATTTTAGAAAACATTGGCATGGTGGAGATTTTCAGAGGCTGATGAGTTGAGAAGGGTTTGGTGTATGTCCTATATCTTTAAATTTGCTTTGTAGGTAGAGCAAAAAAGAAAAATGGATAAAAGGGAGTATAAAAAGGGAAATTTGCTGCCTCAAGTAAGATTTTTTCACTTCTCTTTGAGAAAACTTGAACATAAATTTCATTATGCCACTTTAAACTTGTTACTTCATAAGGTAGTGAGCTAAAGCTTAAGACAAAGATAATTACACATTCCTGTTCTTTTAGAATGTCAAAGAAACAAGCATCATAAAAAATAATAAAAATGTCCCATAGATTTATATGCATAAGATATATAAAGCTATATAACATTTAGGAACTAGCAGAAGAAAATTTTCAGAATCTGAGGTAAAGAGTTTCCAGATCTGATAATAAAAAGTCTCATACACATATAAAAATTGGATTTTATCAAGATTAAAAACTTTTCCTCTGTGAAAAACTTTATATGAAGACGAAAAGATTAGCTACAGAGTTGTTTCTCCAAAGAGGATATATTTTCTTTGTATATACACACATGTATACACAGATATATAAACATAACTTTGGTACATATATACAATACACATATGTGTACACAGATTGAAAATATGCATGTGAAAAGATATTCAACTCCACAAGCCATTAGACCATCAGAGAAATGCAAATTAGAACCACACTGATATATTATCCTACACCCATCAGGGTGGCTAAAATAACAATAGTGATAGCCCCAGTACTGCCAAACCCATGGGGAAGTTGAATCATTCAATTGCTTGTGGGGTGTGAGATGGTCTGGAACATAATGAACAGTTTCTTATAAGACCGTATCTGTCACCCAACAATTGCACACTACAGCATTTGCCATGAAGAAATACTTATGTTTATTAATCCATTAAAACATGAATATTCACAGTGTTTTATCATAACACTCAAAATCTGGAAGCAACCCAATGTCCTTCTATGGTCAATCAAATGGTGCCTTATCCACACCAGGAAGTGAGTGCTCTGACACAAACCATCATTTGGATAGATCTCACACCTTCATCACTCATGACAATCAAAACAAACAAACAAAACCAAACTTCAAAACATTACTATGCAGTAATAGTGAAACTATTACTATGCAGTGTTAATTATTTGGCATTATTGAAATAATGACTTTGTAGGATAAAGACTATGCTAAAGGTTAGTGATGGGAAGGGAAATTTGAGAAAGCTGAGGTTATGACACAGTGGTACATCTTGATTGTGGCTGTAAATTTGAATGTGTGACACACATGAATACATAAATCTATGCTTGTATAAAATTACATAAAACTACATACACAACGCAAACTTACAAATGAGTGCAAACGAAATCTAAACAAATTTATGAGCTATGCCAATGTTGACTTCCTGGCTTAGGCATCACTGGAGGAAGCTGAGTGAAGAGTACATGGGACCTCTTTTTTTTTTTTAATTTCCACACATGTATAATTATTTCAAATTAAAGATATTTTCAGGCCATGCCTGGAAGGGAGGCCCCGGACAGGTAGCGTCCTCTCGTCCGGCGTGCACAGGGGTGTGTAGGCCAGCTGCACACTGCTGGGGGTAGCAGGGTTGACCTGGAGGCCTCCATGTGGCCCAGGGCTCCCACCCTTGCACCCCTAGTCAGTGGGGAGCAAAGGCGGAGAAGACCCCGGTGTAAACCCCCAAGTCTGGAGAACCCAGGAGGGGGGATGGGTGGGGTTGTATCCCTATCCCCTAGCGGATGGTTGTTGCACAGGGCAGCCATCTGCAGCCCAGATCAGTCGAGGCATTTGCCCCCAGGTCGCAGCCCAAGGGGGTGGCACATGCATGGACATCTGGACCCCGTCCCCATGTAGGGAGGTACCAGCACATGAGCAAGTGAGGGGGTGTGGAGGGCAAGGTGTGCCCCCTTCATTTCATCACTCTCCAGCTAATCTTCAGGAGGAACAAGAACATATATAACAAAACCCCATCATAAAATGGGTGAGGGACCAGGTAAAAATCCATCCCACAAGCCTGAGCTGGATTCAGCAGATGGGCAATTAAAAGAATCAATCCAGGTGAGACAGGAGAAACATCTATAGAAATATAATGTCATGAAGCACACCTATGTGCTTGCCAGTTCTGGAAGACCCAAGACCTCATTTTGGAGATGCCTTCTGGGAGAGCAAGGCACCCCTCCCCACTTTACAGAAGAGGAAATGAAAGTCAAAGACTGGATCAGCTCCACAGCAAAGTTGCAAACTGAGGCAGAGGAGATCATCTGCAATGGCAATTCACAGTTGCCTGTATCCACAGAGAAACAGGCAGGGGGTGAAACCCCCTACATCCGATGCCAGAACCATAAGGTAAAGCAGCAAAATAACAGAGATGGGGTTGGAGAAGACAGCCTCCAAAAAGAGGAGGCTGGAAAGACCACAAATAAAAATAGACTGGCTGCCCAATGCAAACTTAAGACTGAAAACTTACCATCAAGGCTTGCCAGGTTTCAAGAACACAGTCCTTCACCCAGTGAAATACTACCACAGGAAAGAAAGAGATTAACGGATTTAACACAGACTAGCAAACAACAAAGAGTGGGGTGTGAAAGAATGGAGGGGGCACCTAAGGGAGGCAAGGAGAGAGGTGGAAGGAGATATCCCAAAATCCAATTGCTGAGTTTGTGATTTAAAGAATAAAAAATATATAAAAAAATAAAGATATTTTCAAAAATGAAACAAATTTTTGATAAAACTCCCTTGGGGTATTTGGAATTAACATTTTTTAACCTAATAAGTTAAGAAAGAAAACAATTCAAATGCAGTTAATTGTATAATGTGAGATAGAGCTGTGTTTTTAGAAGTGAACTATTAATAAACATATACACATTTTGATTTTCAATGTTGCACATCTGAAATTTATATAATACTTTAATGCAAGTTGCTTCAGTAAATATTTCAAAGTTGAATGATATAATATGTTGGCAAGAAATGTGTCAAAACAGATGCTTTGACACATTATACAGAAGTAAATTGCTACTTCTGTTTTGAGGCATTTTGGTGATATTAAATGAAAAGTGCTGAGATCTTTTGTCATACTTTTAATACATTCGGCAATTTTTATTGATATATGTCATGTTGGCAAGCATCCTTATGAGGAAACTTATTTTAGCATAATCTGTGTTTAGTAAGATGTTCAAAATGATTAAAAATGGCAAAAACACAAAACTTCTTAAGTAAACATGGCACATGCCTCAGATAGTAGCTATGTGATCATTTTGCTTAGAAAAAACAAAACGCAGAAAGGTTTGTCTGAAAACCATGGATTTTTGGAGAGGGAATGAAGGAGGAATGCATGTTATTCACTGCATATCATTCACATTACATAGCTTGTCCATGATTATATGGATAGCAACTGCTTCCTGGCCCCAGTGGTTCCTCATTTCTTTATGATTCCTAAGATCTATCAAGCTTAAGACTTTTTGATTAGTCACACACTTGATCCCTACAGCCAGGCATAAAATCGTTTAAGAAACGGATTTCTTAACTTATGTTCTCAATTTTCTGTCAGGTTTCTAGGTGCATCCATAGCCTATTTGATTCTCCACTCTTTAGCACTCCAGTCCTTTTAAGCTTTCACCTGCTGAGACTCGTGTATTATAAAAGAAACATAATCCATCACTAGGCTCAACTCTTTCATAACCTCTGGTAGTAGTTTTCTTTAACAGCCATTCAAGAAATAATGAATGAGTATTAATAGAATGAGTAATAAAAGTAAATAGGAGCAAATAGAAGGTTTTCCTGATAACAGCCTCATAAGCTGAGCTCACATGTATGAAACACTTTTCTTCTTCTTTGAGTTGGTGTGAGGTCGGTTCTGGCCACAAGGTGGCAGTAGTTCCATTCTTCTTATCCAAAAGACCTTTAGAGGCAAAGCCCACACTTAACAAGGGTTTACTTCTCAAAGGTCTGAGCCACCAATGGGAAGAGCTCCTGTGCAGTAGAAAGTAAGGACCAAGACACAGGAGCTGCTCCCTGAAGAAGAGAAGGTTTGAAATCATCACAACTTGTATCAAGGCTGAGGTCTCAGGATGGAGATCACTCTGGAATGTGTCCTCATATTTCTGTGGCTTCAGTTTGGATGTAAGTCAGAGGCGTAGGGGCTCTCGCCATAGGGCACATTTCTTCAAAACTGGGGAGACAAGATGGGGCTTCTCTCTGAGCTCACCCATGTTTCCTGTTGGAATTTTTCAAAACTTGTGAACTAAGAACTCAGCTTCCTTTTTGATCTTGTTTTCCTGAGCAGGGTTAAGTGGAGAAGACCAAGTGGAGCAGAGTCCTCAGATCCTCAGAATCCAAGAGGGAGACAGTGTCAGCCTTGATTGCAGTTACAAGGTCAGCTCTTTCAGATCGCTGCAGTGGTATAAGCAAGATCCAGGGAGAGGCCCTGAGTTCCTCTTCATCCTGTATTCAGCTGACAAAGGCCAGCACAGAGAAAACCTAAATGCCACGCTTTTAAAAGACAGAAGTTCTCTGCACATCACAGCCGCGACACTTGAGAACTCAGCCACCTACCTCTGTGCTGTGGATGCACAGTGCTCCCTGTACACCTGTTGCCTGTACCCAAACCCTGCAGCTGGGCCCTGAGAGACAGCAGAGGCATCGGTCTTGTTTCTCTTCTTTGAACAAGTATTATCTTAGTACCAAGAACCTCTCTGCAGGTGGTCCTATGAAGAATGAAGTCCTGGGATGGAGCAGGAGGCAGAGATGACTGGCCAGTGTCCTGGCAGATCCTCTGCATGTTCATGACTCAGTCTCCTCTGCAGCAGCCCGTTACTTCCCTCACACAGATGCAGAGGGATAACTATGGTAATAATGAGTCCTAGTTCCTGGTCTTAGACCACCAGGGGAGGACTCCCCAAGATGTTCAGAACAGGTCTCCCCAGTATGCACCATTTTGGCAACTGGATTGCTTCAGTTGAAATCAACTGACTGTAGACTCAGGAGAAACTTTTACCACTACTTGAACTACCTAGGAGAATGAAAATTGAGGATCCTACCCAGAATTGGGATTTTCACCAGAAATATACTTTCTGTCAGAGAAATCTATGTTGCAGGGCAAATTTCTAATTACAGAGCACTGACCTTTGTTATTTGTGTCACTCTAACCTGTTACAGGAGCTCCCCTCCTTGATGCCCCCAGGCCACTATCCCATTCCTGAGCTCCAGATAATTTTAGATAACTCTGCCCTGCTAACTTTAGAATTGTATATTCTCCATACATATGTAATTAAATTTGATCTTTTTTTCCTACTAACAGATAATATATCTGCTCCCATCTTTTATCACTCAGTCCTTAAACAAATTCCCTTAATTCATACTTTATATCATTCCTTACAAATCAACACTCTTGATTCAATGTTTGTGATGATGTTAGGGGTGAGTACTGTCATATCAGATGGGTGAATTATAAACTAAGAGATTTAAAGGACTTATTAATATCTCATTTGATGCCAGAAATTCCACTTGACTAGGATTTGTCTTAAGAAACACTCTTACAAATAATATATACAATTGTACATTGTATGCAGAAAGAGATATGGGAAATTTTTAAATATTCTTCAACATAAATTTACTACATCATTATACAATTATACCATGTCCCTTTGTAGGGTAAGTTTAGTCAGGCTTTTCCCTCCATTAGCCTATAACCAGCACCTGTGGTGTTGTGTCTTCCCTGTGATTGTGATTGTGTAATTCAGTAGGTGTGCACATGTGTAAGAGTGCATACCTGGGCCTAGAAGAGAGAGAATAAAGGGGCACAGAGAGAATGAGAGAATGATAGCAACAGAGCCCAGGGAAAGAGTGTGAAGATCCCCAGGAGGATGGGGAACCCCCTGCCTCCTCCTCCTCAGCTGCCTACCGGCTGCCACAATCCTGCCTTGTCCTGCCTTGCTCTGCCTGGTATGTGTGCAACTGCTAAACCCAATAAAGAATCCACATATATTGATGAGTCTGATCTTACAACTGGCAATGAGGATTGATTACATCAGACCCCTTCTCATACCTTGCTCTCTGCGTATTTCCCAACTGACTGTCCCTGAATTAAAATAAATTTTACATCTGGCTATTCCTTTCATAATAAAATTGTATCATAGAAAGTAAAAAACATTTCTCTGGGTGTAGTGAGTCTTTCTAGCAGTTAAATGACCTTGAGGAAGGGATCCTGGAAATCCCTGATTTATATAGTCAACTGGTCAGAATCACAGGTGGGGCTTGGGAATAGCAGCTGAAGTGGAGGGTGGGGTGGGGAAACTAAGCTTTCACCTGTAAATTCTGACTCTACCTCTGGGTATATAGTGTCTGAACTGACTAGAATTCTCAGTCACCTTTATGGTGTTTGAGCTCTGCTTGTAGGTGGTGTGGGAGAAGCTGTTCCACCTCAGACACCAGAATTTGGTGTTCAGAACACCCACTCAGAATCCAAAAGAGGAAAAAGAATAGAGCAGGCCATGCTGACCGCAGTGTGGTTAGAGAAGAGAGCAGAGGAAAGATAAGAATGGAACAATAATAATTTAAACAGGGCTGCACTGAGATTTTCTTAATAACAAAAAATAGTTATTTTGCAACCATCCCAATCTGGGTGGGTTCATCATCCATTTTTGCAGCTAAAGAATGTCAGAGCCTTTGGAATTATCTTCTTCGAATTTTTAATAATGAACAGGAAGAAAACAGCAGCAAAGAAACACCATTTATGTCCCCTCTCTCAAGATCCTCTGTATTCTCTCTCACTGCTCCCTACTGCTCTCTCTCTTCTCCCCTGGGGTGCTGTCCCAGGGTGATGCTGTCCTTTTATCCCCTCCCTCCTATGCCCAGGAATGCCCACTTAAGTATGTGCACACCCATTGGGCTAGGTATGTACAATCATGAGGAGGGTGCAGCAGCACAGTTGCTGGTCATACAGGCTAATGGCAGAAGAGCAAAAACCCTGATAATTCATTTACCCTACAGCAGCCAATAGGTTTTACAATTTTCTTCAAGCTGTTTGTACAGAACTTGGTCAAGATCCCTCCCAAGGAGCCCATCAATAATTCAGTCTCTTTGTTTTCCTTCAATACTCTCTTCTTTGCTCCACTTAGAAAATATTCATTTTGCCTCTGATAAACCTACATTATATCATTGTCCCATCTCCTAAATCTATATTGATGCTAGAGCCTTTCATTTACCTATGAGAATGAAACATTTGGAAGAAAATGGTAAGAAAGGCATTTTGCGTTCCCCTTTCTGGCTATGTATCCTTTCCTTGAAATGGTGAATGGAGAATAACCAACTAAATGGAGGTAAAATCATGTTTTAAAAAGTGAGAAAAAGCAAAAACTCTGTTACTATTGGAAGTATTGTCCCATCACGCATGGGGATCATTCTGAAACCACAGATAACCAAAGTTAGTGAAGTCCTTTGCATACTGATAGGCACAGCTGATGGTTCTTTGTCTATAAAGCACTCCAAATAGCCAGTTGGTGACTGGCCAGGACCTGAACAAAGGTATTCAATGTTCAGCCCCAAAAGGAGACTGCTGTTGCTGTCAGTAACACCCTGGTCAGTTGGAGAAAGAGCAGCTGGTTCACATCTAATTCTGAACTTGTCCAGAAATAGAGGCAAATGTTATATTTTATTCTCTTTGTTGTAAGCAGAACAGTCTATGCACAGCTCCCAGTGTTCAATGATTCCTGGCCTTGTCCCAGTCCATTAAGAAAGGTTTTCTTTCCACTCAATATAGAATGACAAAGAAAAAGGAAGACAGGAAATAGCTGTGCAGCTTTTAAGCTTAATGATTTATTTTGTCAATATTTTCATAGAGATAGAGACAAGTAGAACTTTTTTTTTAGTGAAAAGGTAATTCTCACAATCTATTTTAGTTTTCTTAAATTTAAAAAGACAGCAAGAAAAAGTTTTCAAGGTTTTTCCTTTCTCCTTTTTCACAGTGTCTGGGTGTGCCAGCTCTAGACACCCACAGGTAAGTGGGGTCTGTTGAGAGCTGAATGAAGGGTACAAGAGAGGACAGAGGAGAGAGATGGACACAACCATAGAGGCTGGGACTGAATGAAAGTATGCATTATCCAGCACATTTTAATGACGCCACAAGTCCTTATAAAGGTTTCAGACAAAGGGAAAAAAGTGGCTCAGGCAGGTACAATTTAGGATGCATTTCAAAGGAAGGCAAATGGTGAGAGGATAATAAAATTGGTTAACATATTAATTCCTGAGAGGTAATTGAGGGAGGGGGATAGCTCACAGGTGATCACTATTTCTGTTAAGAGGGATTTCCATAGGTAAGTTTTTTTTGAGGGGTAGTGGTGCCATCACATCTTCAGAGGATCTCAATGCTAGATTTTTGTCTCCAGTTTGCCTGAGTAAAGTAAAGTAAGCAAGATGGAGTTTGCTCCATCTCAACCGCACTAGCCCATCTGGTCTGTAAAAGGCATTCCACAGGGGTCTGTGGAGCGGACTTGTCTCTTATTTCCTTCATGGCAAGATGTGCAGTTTCTAAATGTCTCCTAGAGACACGTGACCCTGGGGTGCATTTCAGGACAGCAGAGAATCAGGCAACTTGCTTCTAGATCAGAATCTGACCTTTGCCTTCCCAAGTCATTTTGAACGTGTTGTCCTCTGTGTTTTTTCTTTTCTGTCCTAGACTTTCTCCACCCTCTCTGCTGTACAAGACTTGGTTTTCTAAAGAAAACTCTTTGGAGAATCTGATTATGGAGAAGATAATATCCTTTTCCTTGGACTGTGAAAAAATCTCAAGGGTTCTGGATGGATGTTTCCCTAAAGATTTTTGTTTTCCTCTTTCAAACACAAGCTGTTATACCTTAAAACTCATAAATGCTTGTGAAAGAATTCCTGGGATAAGAGAGAAGGCTTATTTCATATTTTCAACCTAGTTTCAGTACTTCACCAAAACCGAGTAAGTCAGGTCAACCAAGGTGTGTCTCCCTGACTGATGGCAGGTCTAGAGATTCCTGAGTGAGAGCTCTTAAGCTGGGATTCTGCTAGAAGGTTCATGTAGTGGCCCATGCCCCAGTAAATCCCTGTTGTGTGTTATCTCTCCCAGCCCATTTCAGGCTCATGAGCTCTAATGTTTGCCTGAAATATGAGGCTGGTGATGGAAATGGCTGTGATGGACCTTGGCTAAATCTTTGAGTCTAAGAAAAGATAGCATTTGAAACTAAGCTTTGAGGAGAGGGACCTGCTGCTTCCTCTTGTCTCTATGTCCCTTACTCAAGATGCTGAGAACAAAAACTCCAGTCATATTAGACCACTATGAGGCTGTCATACTCAATGCGAGGGTGACATCACAGTCTGTATGTGTACATTGTTTTCAGACGTGAAAGGTAGACATTTTTCCCTCCTAGGAAAAAAATGTGATGTTCAGACCACACAGTCCAAGTCCCTGCATGGTACTGATGACCCAGAAGTGAACATACCATGTTCCTATGTAGTGCTGGGGAAATGGCTGCATCAGCTGGATGGACGCTTTTATCCCAGGGCTCCCAGTTTCTGCTCTGAAAAAGCAACATGACCTACAAATGGTCTCCTGACCCATTCCTGTGAACAGAAAGCCCAACACCCTGTGCTGCAGCAGACACCCTGCATGGTACCCCAAATATGAACCACAGGGAAAGAGGTGGGGTGCAGTCATAGGTCTGGGCATCTAGGGAGGAGGGAGACTTTACTTAAAGAGGATGAGCAGAATGTGAGCTTACAGAAGAAAAAGGGAAGAAGGAGGAGAGGGAGAGAATGAGAAAAGGCCACATGAAATCAAGAACCAAGTCAGGAAGGAAAGAGCAGGGAGAAGAAACTTGAATATGGGTCCTTTCTCCAACCACCATTCTCATTCTTGCTGCAGGACCAATGTGAAGTTCATGAGCTGGTCATCACTCCTCTATGAGTGTCCACATAATAATACATTATATTGATATAACATAATACATAATAAAAACATTATTTAGAATATATATTTACACTTAAAGGTAAACAACTGTGATTTTATTGACTATGTTGGAGAAATTCTTGCAAGTCAGAAAATTACAATCTACTTTATTCACTTCCATATGAATATCAAGTATAGATTCTACCATAACGTTTTGAATAATTATGGTGAAGAGTAAATTTTTCAATTTTTCCTGCTGCATATATTGTACATTTTTTGTTGTTTATTATTACTTTTAACAGTATTTCTTAGGGAAATAATTCTGTGTCAAATACATTGCTAGCATCAAATTGTATGATAACAATGCTATTAAAATTTGGTTTATAAGTCAGCAATGATATGACCAGTGTCCAGTTCCTGATATCAGAAACAATGAATATTAGCTTTATGATGCTTAACAATTTTTTCAATCTTATTGGTGAGAAATGATAAAAGAAATAGTGACATAAGAAATAAACCTCTTTTTAAACAGTTGTAAATTAAAGGGAACCAATGTTTACGGGTTGAGTGACTAGAGGAGGGAGCAATAGAGCTTTCTCTCCTGAAGAAAGCAACTGTAATGTATGATAAAAATCTAGAGTTCTTTCCTAACACAATCACTGAAGCTATAAATTTCTCTCTATGTGCTGATGTAGCTACTTTCTACCCATCTGATGTTTAAGCTGCTGGTTCCTTCAGGAGGAGGAGGAGGAGAGAGAAACATTTCTCTGGAAATGCTAAGCTTGGTCCTGGAAATGCTAAGCTTGGCAGGTTTCCACTTATACCTCCCACTCTGCATCAGCATGTGCATGTATGTGTGTGTGTGTGTGTGTGTGTGTGCATCTGTGTGTGTGTGTGTGTGTCCTGTCTCTTATTGGCCAGATCCACTCTGTAGCCTATAGAAATGCTTGAGCAGATGAGGTAGGTGCTGTACCTTGTGAGCCCTTGTCAGTATGACAGTCCCAAGAGCTGAGTTCTCCATGGTGTGAGTACCAGAGAGGATGGCCGGATTGCTCAGTCTGCTCTTCCGTTGGCTGCAACTAGACTGGGAGTTCGAGGGATCCGGAAGAGGCAAAGTACAGCCAAACTCAGAGACCTTTCTCCTCATGGGAATAGAGAAATAAGGAGCATGATTTAGAAATTCTCAGAATTTCTAAAGAGATTAAAAAGTAAATTTCAAAGTTTTTTTCCAAGGAATAACCAGGTACTAACCAGTCCCCCTCTTTGTGCTCTCAATCAACAGGGTGAACAGTGACCAGGAGGTGAGTCAGAATCCTGCAGCTCTGCATGTCTAGGAAGAGACAGTTGTTTTCTCAGCTGCAGTTTCTCTAATGGCACCATTTATACCCTCCAGTGGTTGTGCAGGACCGTAGGAAAGGACTCCCATCTCTGCTGTTAATTCAGTCAAGGCAGAGAAAGCAAGCAAGTGGTAGAATGAGAACCCTTCTGGATAAATGGTCAACATAGAACACCCTGTCTCCTACCTCTGTGCTGCAAGCACAGTGTCTGGCAGGCATCGGCCACCAGTCCTTGAGAACTGGGGCGCCAACTCCATGTCCTAAGTCGAAGTCTGGAACTTTTTGCACTCAAGGATTTTCTAAATAGATGGAAACAAAAATAAAAAAATCTGTTAGAATCATTAAAGTGTGTATTCTTGAGCTTTAGATTTTTATCAACAATTTAGATGGTAGTTTTATTAAGATGAATTCACTTGCAATAGAGTTTACCCCCTTTTTTTAAAGTGAACAACTGAGTGGCAGTTAGTACCTTCACAACCACCATTCCATGACTCACTATCACCTAGGCATCATGTATGTTTGAGTTTGCCAGCAAGACCACACAGACTAAAATATTGGGGGCAGTTGTCAAACAAAATGTTTCTTCACAGAGGTGCTAGAAACATTGCTTTACCTTCTTGTTTCTTTGTTCATGATGTGTCAAGAAGTCTTTTTTGTCAGGAACCATTTTCTACAGCTTACTATAGAAACACTGACTACTGAAAACTACATCCCACTGCCTCCAATACACTTGGGGGTTTTATTGCTTGTCCTTGCCCTACTTGTGCACCCTGCTCGCATAACCTGGATTCTGCACCTCTGCTGGTCGGTGCCAGGGTTTCTGTTTTTTCCTTTACCTTGCTGACAGGTCATAAAATAATTACTTTGCAGAGTAAAGTAACGTCCATACACACCAGTGCAAGAAGGGCAGGCATGGCTATGTGCAGCAGAATTCCAGGAGGAAAGCAGGGTTTCTGTACTTGCATGGACGCCCTGTGCCACTCCCCCGCAGAGTGTGATTGGGAACTACAATGTGGTGGAATCACTCCTGTAGTTAATCATGTTATATGGCAAAGGTGGAGGGGTTTTGCAGACGTTCAGGGGAAAGAAAGTGTAAGAAAATGTGAAATGTCATGAAATCATAATACACAGCAAATTCACTAAGCTTTCCAGAACTTAACTATAATACAAATTTACATGAAATTATTATAATGCACTATATGTTAAGAAGTAAAAGCAATTCTGATTATCAGCTAGTAATAAGAACTTGATGTTTCTTTCTCTATATTGGAAGTATTACAAATTTATTGTCATATGAGGAGACATTTAAAAAGTATGGATCAAAAATAGTAAAAACAAAAACTTTTGTGAAAATAGGTCAGGGTAGGAACAATAAGATGTCATGTAGGTCTTCTTATTTACTGATTATTAGGCTATTTTTATATTTATATTTTGTTCTAACTTCTCATTCTAAAATATATTTCTATGCACTTTTTTAATATCTTGTGTTCTTTTAAAATGTTATAATTCTAAATATTGTAGCATATATAGTAAATAAATGTTCTGATGTTCAAATCATATACTTTGGACCACAGAAGGGCAGGAAGGAGGAAAAAGTCATGACAATGGTGAGCGTCTGCTAACCGTTTTCCTGGCCTCTGGAGGGCGCTGTTGTCTCATCGGAAGCGACATTTTTGAAAAAGCTCTGAAGACGCTCATGAAAACCTTCTTTACACACGGCCGACAGAAGTGTACTTGCATTTATTATGCAATGACATGTAAAGACTCTCAGACGCAAAGGGGGCGCAGTTTTGTCAAGAGAACATCTCTTCCTCTTCAGTACCTACAAAGGTCACAAGACGAAGACATCGAAACCCCTGGTGTTCCTCTCAGTCTCACAGAAGCTGACTCAAGACCCCCACACCTCAGCCTGCCAAATTTTTGTAAGGAATGTCCCAGAAAGGAGCTCCCTTCTCTACCATGACAGTAGTGTTCACTGTGATGCTTGAGGTGGTCCTGTTCCTGAGTGAGTACCACTCCAGTTTGCCCCTTGGTTCGAAAGTGGAACTCTGTTCCAGTTTCTGAGTGGAGACTTTTTGTTTTAGCTGAGCTTACTGACCTAGCATTGATGTTGCAGGAGGATCGGGAGCCCAGTCGGTGACCCAGCCTGACACCCACATCTGGGTCTCTGAAGAAACCTCGCTGGAACTGAAGTGCAACTACTCAGCTTCATATCCCTATCTCTACTGGTATGTCCAGTACCCCAACCAAGGTCTCCAGCTTCTCCTCAACTATATATCAGGGGACACCCTGGTTAAAGGCATCAAAGGTTTTGAGGCTGAAATTAACAAAGAAAAATCCTATTTCCACCTGAGGAAATCTGCAGCCCACTGGAGCGACTCAGCCCTGTACTTCTGTGCTGTGAGTGACACAGTGCCTAGGGCCACAGGGGGAGCTGAGCACAAACCTGAGACTTTGTACCTGAAAAGTCTCAGCCTGAGTTATTTTCACATATTTGATTTGTAGAGATGCGAAACTAAATAAACACTGGATCCTAGGATGCGTTTCCGTTCTACAGAAATTTGGACATCCGCTTCCAAACACCTTTTTTTTTTTTTTCTCACAGTTATGACTCCTGTTTTATAAAGTATAGCACATATCCTTCAGAGTCAGAACTTTAGAGGCACTGAGCTCAGAGGATTTTCAGCAAGTTGAAGGAGGTAACTGCTTCCATGTCATTTGAAATAATGATGGGCTAAGCTGATTTGTATTTGGGGCATGTGAGCTGGTGTGAGGCCAGGGAGAGAGCTGCTATGCAGTTACCAGCTGTCATGCCACTCAGAAATATAAGAAAATTTCTTCTTTCAAACATACTATTTCAGATTACTAGTAATACAACAAACTTCTTTTCATGAAAGACTTCACTTCTTTGACTAAAGTACTTGAAACTCGTATATGCAACTATACTGTCATTGAAGGATGTGTCTAAGGTGATCTTTCCAAAGTCAATGTACCCTCTTTTTTTATCCAGTGATCCATTAACAGGCATTGCTGGTGAAACATAATGCCACACTATAGGTCCACATGGGAATCTTGGAATGTTTTTCGTGAATGACCCTCCTTTTTAAAATTGGATTTGAAAAGAACAAAATTATCAAATTGATAAAAAGACTTCTGCTTTAGTTGCTCATTAGTGTTACCTTAGAAGACTTAGTTGTGTTCCTTAAATCACTAGCATATGAACTTCCCTAAAGAGTCTCAAACAAACCTTCAGGCATTGATGGGATTCCTGGTGAACTTTTGCCTACTGATGAAACATGGATATAAGGAATACAAGACCACTCATTCTGCCCAAAGGGAGTTAGAGCAGCAATGGGGAACTTACAAAAATCTGAACACATACACACACTCCAAGCAACTACAGATAATAGCTACAATTTTAATAGTCACATTGAGCAGCCAAAGCCCACTTTTACCTGACAAAAATCCTCTTACCCAAAACTCATGATTTGTATGTTTTCTTGGGGACATGGTCCACTGTCTGTGCAGAATTCTGTCTGTCTGAACAAGTTTAACTTTGTCTCCCCTGTTTGTTGATAGGTTTATGAGAGGGGTGACTGAACTGGGGGTTTTAGTAACAGATCCATGCAGGTTTCTTCTCTTCTGTTTTTCTAACTCACAACTTAATTTCTGCAATATCCACTGAGATTCCAGTATTAATTGGTGATTTTTACTTACTTCTTACTGTTTCTACTTTTTTTATTTTCTACCTTTCATCTACTTTTTTACTGTTTTTAAGTGTCATTAGCAAACATGGCTGATCAAGTCATCTGCTCTTTCTTGTGTGCAGATCAATTCACTTTACTCTATAGTGAAAATAAGGTCCTCATTTTCTATTCCTTGTCCCTCCAATCTTCTACAGAGCATTGTTAACTATAGAGGATTATTATTGGTTATAGAGTCCTAGATCAGAGCACAAACTAAAATTATTCTCATGTATGTGTTTATAAAAACAAGTACTTTTTAAAAATCTAATGCTACAAAGCAAATTTTATAGTAGTTAATATTTTAATAAAATGTATTAAATTCAAACAGTAAAATTAATTATAAATATTTTTCTAAAAATACAACTATTCACAACTCTAGACTCAATGTCCATTTAGTTGCTAAAGTAAATAACCAACAAAACTCTATGCAGGTTTAATTTAGATAAATATATATATATGTATATATATATATATGTGAACATATTGTAAAATATTTTGGATGCCTTCACCTCCAGGTCTCAGGTCTAGCAGGCACAAGGCAAAGAATCTTCACAAGCCCTACCCGAATGCTGCAATCTGCTGTCGGAAGGTGAAGTCAGTCTTTCCACAGTTGTAGAACACAAGGAGCCAATTTTAAAAGACTTAACAAAGTGTGCCCACCTATCAAAAAGGACAAATTTGATGCATTTGTGATAACATGGATGGACTTAGAAGGAATCATGCTAGCGGAAATAAACCAGAAAGAAAAAGAAATACTGGATGATCTCACCTATATGTGGGATATAGGAAAAGCAAACAAACAAAAGGACAAGGAAAACTTCAAAATAACAAAATGTCAGCAGAACTGAAACATACAGCAAGGGAGGAGGAGGGGGAAGTAAACTAGGGGGAGGGATGGGCACAAGAGATTAAGATGATGATTCACCAGAGACAAAGTGGTAGGAGAACCTCAGGGTATATGATGATGTAAAAAAGAAAAAAAAAATATATATGCATAAAAGAAGTTATATTCGCATAAAATAACATTTAACAATTTTAAGTGTGCAATTTTAAGTGTGTCAAATTTGATAAATCTGACAAATGCATATGGTATTGTAATAGCAGTCATCTTTTGAAATATTTATATCTATATGAAATATTTACATCTTCCCTCTGAAGACCATCATAACCTTCCACTTCTAATGCTGGTCCCTGTCAATCATTGATCTTGTATTTATCAATATGGTTATTCCTATAATTTCACAGCAGTGTAATCAGATTATTTTTGTGTAACTTCTTTCATTTATCATAATGCCTTTGAGATATAGCTGTGTTTCACGCATATAGATTTAATTCTGTAACCTTGCGGAATAATACGATTTTGCATAGAAATATCAATTCTGTTTATAAGTTTCATTCAAAAGATGATAAACTTTTATGGCATTTTATTTTGGATAATATAAATACATACCAAATATTTTTTTAAAAAGTGTGCAGACTTTGCTTCTTTACAGGGCAGTTTCTGAAAAGGAAAAGGTTAAGTTCTTCATTCCGCCAACATCAACATATCTTTAGGTCTGGATAACTTAGAACTAGAAAAGAAACCCTCTTATCAAAAATAATTATATTCTTAGTGTCAATGATGAGCTATTCCAATTATATAAACTAAATTCAAACTCAGAAAAGACTCTTGGGTCAAACAGTGTCAAAAAAGATGGAGAGAGAATATGGAATTCCCCAATACAGAAATAAGATATTTCAGACTTTTAAATTTTTATTTCTAAAAATTTTATGCATCAGGGGAAATATGAATTTTCATTTTACATATTATTCAAAAATTTCTCAAAAGATCAAAGATCAAATATTCTCTAATATTCTCTCTATCTCCTTTTTGTAAATAGAAAATCAAAGACGGAGAAAAAAGACGGTAAGAATGAAAAGGCGCATATGGAAGAGAAATGTAATCAGAGTCAAAGCTGGGACAGAAGGAGACAACGAACTTAGAGAAACGAAGACTTGAACTGCAAGCATGAATGGCAGAAATTTTTAACTTATAGAGAAAAATAAGGAAAACAGCAAACATATCATGCAGCAAGGATAATATGCAGAAAGAATGTTTGAATGGAATTGCGATCCAACCTCACCAATGACAATCACATGGGGTTCGTTTCCTATAAAACGGTTTCCCGCAGTTTGGTGGTTCCTGGAGAGTTCTAGTCCAGCTGCTTCATATATGCCAATACTAGGAACTTGCTAAGCATATAATACAAGTATTTTATGTTCTTAGAACTTCATACAACTGGAATGACTCTCATTTAATTGGTTCACAGGTATGTAATTCTGTCAGAAGTTCTGTTATTTGAGTTTAAAAATGTGGATGTTGATCTGTGATCCCCTGGGCTGTCATGAGGGTAGAGGAGGCCTCTCCCTTTCTCCTCACATGCTACTTTCAACTGCAATAATCAGAAAATGTCCCCCATGAAACAGAACGATGAACATTCATGAACATTCTTCCCCCTCTGGCTGCCCTGCCCTGCTCTCCAGCCACTGGCAGGGAGGCTGAGGCTGGAGGGCGGGGCTTCCTGGCAGAGACAGACAGGCCTCAGCAGGGTTCCTGGGTGAGGCTGACTGGGTCTCAGGAGCAGCAACAGTTCCAGAGCCAGGTCCTGGCCTCTCCTTTCCAGGGCTGAAATACATCCCAGGGGGAAAGGTCTGGAGCCAGGAGGCTGAACGCCATGAAGGGGTGGCTGAGCACAGTGCTGGGGCTGCTGTGCGCCCAGGTTTGCTGTGAGTTGGGCTGTCCCTGTCCTGGAGGGGAGCTGGCTGGATTGGCAGCTGCTGTTGTTGAGGCTGGAGGCAGAGGAGCTCACTGCCTGGCAGACTTTGTAGCTTCTCATAATCTCAGGGGCATTTTCTGGGTTGTGTGTAGTGACCATCACTGTGACTGTGTCTCCTTTTCTCCTCAGGTGTGAGAGGAGACCAGGTGGAGCAGAGCCCCTCAGCCCTGAGTCTCCATGAGGGAGCCAACGCCATGCTGAGATGCAACTTTTCCAATGCTCTGTACAACGTGCAGTGGTTTCGCCAAGATCCCGGCGGCAGTCTGGTCACCTTATTTTATTTGACTTCGGGGATGCAAAATGAAGGAAGATTAAATGCTACTATAGTCACCAGTGAACGCCGCAGCTCACTGCACATTTCCTCTGTTGAGATCTCAGACTCAGCTACTTACTTCTGTGCCATGCGCCACAGTGCTCCCCAGGCACCTGCAACCCGTGCACAAACCCTCACAAGGGCAGCTCCCCCTCCTAGCACAGCCACATGCTGAGGCTGCCACACAGCACTGGTTCAGTCAGCATCCCCCCTGGCAGGGTTATCACAGAAGTCTTTAGCCCTCCAAGATTGAGACTTAGACCATTATCTTCCTTCAACCCACATCTTTCTTCCCTCAAACTTGAAATTAAAGAGTAACTGATCAAAGGACAGAAATCTCCTTATATCTTTTCAATGAAAAAAGAGAGTTTAAAGTGGTCTATCTTATCTTTGGAACTTCCCCATTAACTTCCCTTTGACTTTTTTCACATGCCTCCATGCCCCTCTTGTCTCCCAAAGTTCTTTTGTTTTAGCTATGCTATTTTAGGTGGCATCTAAAGCTTAGCGGGTAAGTCAGTCAGTAATGATGAATCTCTTTCATATATACAGAGATTATACATGTTATTATCAAGTTTCTTTGTTTCATTTTTTTTTTGAGATAACCTTGGTTTGCCCAATGGAATGATTCAGAGAAATAGGTTCACATAACCTCAAATATGTGTTTTTATACCCCACCACCCTAGAATTCCCATGTCCTTATATCATACACCATCAGACACCCCCTTCTTCTTATTCCCCCTCCTTTCCATCTAGTGGTCTCAATTCTGTTGTTATTTCTAGACTTTGCTTTGGTTTTTGTCCTATTAGTTCTTTTGTTTCCTCATATTGCACAATCCCCCCCCCACTTCCACCCATGTTGTCACAAATGGCAGGGGTTCAGCTTTTTAATTCCATCCTTTTTAGTAGCTGCATAGTATTCCATATCTTCGTAACCTAGTCATCTGCAATTTGGCACTTAGATTGTTTCCATAATGTGGCTATTGAAAATAGTGCTTCAATGGACATAGGAGTGCATGTATCCTTTCAAATTAGTATTTTTTCATTCTTTGGAAAATGCCAAGGAGTGGAATAACTGGATCATGTGGTATTTCTATTTTTAATATTTTAAGAAACTGTCTTACTATTTTCCATAGGGCCTGGATCCCAGTCTGATTCCTACCAGGAGTATATGGAAGTTCCTTTATTCTCCACATTTTTGTCAACACTTGTCAGATTTCTTTGACTTTTCTTCTTATCAAACTGTCTAATGTTTGTTTGATAATTCCCTAACTTAGAAGAACCCAGAGTATTGCAGGATAATTTCTTTTGTTCTTTTAACATTTTTTTCATGAAAAAATTTTTATCTATTTGCCATATAATCTTAGAACTATGTCCAGACATGTTGTCATTAAAAAAAAACCCAACAATTTCATCAGTTATGTTTATTTTTCAGGAAGAATATCCACGAATCTACTTATGCTACCATTCTGGAATTCACAGACTCCTACTCACTTATTGACACTTAAAATAAAATTCAAGCAGAGAAAGTAAAAAATACAACTTTTCTTTGATACACACTGAATTTCAGTTGAGAAAGTTATGTGCCTAGCTTTGTGCCAAGTATAAGTAACCAAATGAATTATGTGTCTTTATTATAAAATAACTGTGCATAAGAAGCGTATTAATGATGAAAAGTGGGAATGTTATACATTTTCTTAAGTGAAATATTATCTTATAGTTATTATAGCTTATAGTATTATTCAAATGAAAAAAGATTAAGATCTACATATCTGAACGTTTAACAAAAAATATCACTAGTATTGATCTTTACAGTGCTTAACCTATAGATGTATCACATCTATTGAAGATACCACAACTCTGAAAAGAGATACACTTTTTTTACCCATGAAAATTATGAATAAACTATTCAAATACACATTGTTTAAGGTTCCGTTCCTCTATGGCTGATTTGACTTAAGGATCTATGTTCCTAAATACTGAAGAGGAGAAGACCAGATGTTCTGACATACTATTGGACTGTTTTGTTTGTTAATTCCTTGACAGTGATCAGTGCATATATATTATTATGGCTTATTTGGACTTGGTCAACCTTTATCTTTTCTTTTTTCCTTTAAAAAATCTTTTTTAAACTTTTATCTTTTTGTTGATTTCTTTTGGCTTACAGTCACAACAGATGTATCACTCACAGAGAATGACCTCTGTTCTTGTTTGAAACTGAACATCAGTAGAATGAGGCCATGACATTAAAACTTATAAAGTCATCAATGTTTATGATTATGGGAAAATGAATTTTTTTGCAGCATAGTCCAATTAATATTTACTATCCTATACTTCTTCTAAGTCACTGTTTCCTAAGCAGACTTTTAAAAGCAGTTATGGATTTCTATTAAAATGACTGTGTCCACATAAAAGTAAGTATGTCCTGGCATTGAAATCAGGCCATTTAAGCAATCTCAGAAAAGAGAAATTACCCATGGCCAAATATTTAGGCAGAATCTTCACAAAAGACAAGTGAGTAATTAATATGTACATAAAAGAGGGTCAAGTGTCAACAAAATGTGGTGACAAACTATTTCAACTGGTCACCTATTTTTGTAAATAAGCTTTTATTGGAACACAGCAATGTTCACTCATCCATTTATTATCAACAACATCTTTCATGCTGCAGTGTTAAAATCAAGTGGTTGCAAGAAAGACAGAATAATATATTTACTATTTGACTTTTTATGAAACAAGTTAGCCAACAACTTTTGATACCTTCAGTCATTTAGGAAATGCGATTAATACCGTAACAAGATTACTATATATTCATTATATTGTCTAAAAATACAAAAATGACTATCTCAATTATTGGCAAAAAGATAGAAGAATCTTTTCAATTAAGAATCTATTCAGGAACAAGTTCTCTTCAGTATTAAGGACTCTCCCTAATGTGATGCAGATATTATGGGAGAAGAACACTCAGCCTAAGAGCCATTTTCTGCCTCCCCAAGGGTCCTGAAACTGGTAAGCTGCTGCTATGACTAGAATGAGAGCCTTGAAGTTTCCTGGTATAGTGAGCATCTCAAATAAAACTTCAGGATCCACCAGAGACACACATAATTATAAACCATGAAGGTGTTTGGACCTTATGAAACATTATCCATTTGAAGAAATCATTGCCTCAGGAAGATTTAACCACTTGTGTTGGTGCTTTGATTGAAGCAGAGATTGCTAAACATGACTTTTAAGTGGCTCTTGAAAGTTGTATAGTGTAGCTTCTCCATATGGCCACAAAGGGGCAATAACGCTTCAGAGCAGATTCAAGTTTGTCCCATATAGCATATTCAAGTAACCAGAAATTACTCTCATAAGTCTACTAAATTATTGTCTCCTACTCACCTTCAACTTATATCTATCAGTCATCTCAGTATCTCTTTATGTTTCTTTTTTCATCCTTGTATCAAATAGTATTGGGGTATAATCAAGTTTGATAAGCTTGGAAAAATGTCTATGGAAATACTTCTTCGAATAATATATGCTAATCTTCAGAAGAAGTCATATGAACTTGTCTATTAGAAATTTATAAAATTTTCACCTACATATATTCCAGCCTCTAGTTACACTGTAGCAATCTGTGGCTAGAATTTCCTTATCCTTTTTACTGGGAACTATTGATGGTATATATCCCAGTTCAAGCATCTCTTCCATTGGAATCCTTTTCTAACTGGTTCCTAGCAGTTTATGAATCTTCTTTGTCATCTCATACAGTTTTCTTTTACAGAGTTTATCTATATGTGCTTGGGTACTAAAACTGGATCAAGTGAAACCTTAGCATTGCTTATGTAGTTAGCATAAAATAAATATCAGTAAATAACCATTGACGATATCCATTGGTGAGTGAATATATGAAAAGATATAATATCTATTTGATATTTGAAAAAAAATTAAAAATTCACTTAGGCTACTGAAGAGAATGAGATTGGATTGTTAATTAAGTGGTGGGTGAAGACTCTTCAAATTCTCTCATGTTGCACTGTTCTGGTATTTGTCTTTGACGGCTTTGTAAGTTGGTGTTCCTATAGATAATTCCACTACTTCTCAAATTCTTTTCTCAGATATGTGCTCCAAATTTTACTTTCTTCTTAATTTACCTGATATGGACTTTAGGAGGAATATAAAGATAGCTTAATAAAATTAATTATCATCTCTCATTTCTTAGGATTATTGACATAGTTGAAAGATGAAATAAAATTTAAGTTCCTTGAGGGCAAAGAGAGCATATATACTCTTTTTTTGATTCACAATATCAGCTTACTATGCAATATTATTTACTTTTTGTCCTCAATAGACTTTAAGTAGTATTAGAAAAAGAAAATCCCTAAAACATACTATTCTTGTGGCTTCCTGGGGCACTCCCTATCACACACTATAAAATATATAACCTGCATGAACATATCTATTGTCCTATTGTACAATTTTGTTTTTTTAAGTAATTGTTCTATTAAATTTATTTAACAAAATAATTTATTTCTGCTTAAAGTGCATGTCTTGTATACCAATTCAAGGAAGTTCACAGTCCAACTTAACAAGGACTCCATCTCTCATGCACTGACAGATACACTGACATATCTTTAAGACTCACTCTGGACCACACTGTGGGTTTGACCAGAGCAGAGCAAGAATCCTGGCTCAATTTCCTCAAATGATTCTGGTAGAACTGCCATTTACTTGTTTACTTTTCCAGAAGCAGCATTGCCCTTGTATAGTTTTTAACATTCTTCAGAAGTGAGGAAAGTGGGAGAATGTGATTAGTGGAGAAAAATTCTTAACTCAACTAAATTCATATGTGAGGAGGGGATTTCTGATGCTCAATGAAAATATTTGCAGCAAGTCTCAGAGCAAAATAGGAAGTGCTTTCTTTGAGAGGAAGAGCTTTAAATGAAAGCACAACTGATGGGTGGTGCTTCTTGAAAGCCTTAAGGCAGGTTTGAGCTTTCAGTCAGAGTTCCAGCAGACAACTTCAGAAAAACCTTCTGGGGGAGTCACTGAACTTTGGTCCAGGAGGAATGGGCAAGATCCTGAGCACTTCCATTTTAATTCTATGGCTTCTACTAGGCTGTAAGTTGTGGGAGAATCTTCAGCATATGTCCTTATTTTGGGCAGTAAGTCAATTGGTTTATGGACAAACTATGTGGGAAAAATACTCAAAAGAGAATATATATTTGCAATCTGACATTTTGTTCTTTTTAGCAGGGGTGAGAGGCCAACAGAAGGAAAAAGCGGAGCAGCAGGTAAAACAGAGCCCTCCCTCTTTGACAGTCCATGAAGGAGGAACTTCAGTTCTGGACTGTTCTTATGAGAACAGTTTATTTGATTACTTTCCATGGTATCGAAAATACCCTGGTAAAGGTCCTGCATTTTTGATAGCCATTCGTTCAAATAACAATGAAATGGAAGATGGAAGATACAGACTTTTCTTCAATAAAAGTACCAGAGTTTCATCACTGCACATAATGGCTTCTGAGCCTGGAGACTCAGGCACCTACTTCTGTGCAGCAAGTGCACAGTGCTCTCCAGGCACCTGCAGCCCAGACACAAACCTGCAGCTGAAAATGCAGCCAGACCCTGCAGTGTAGACAAGACACACATACATACACACATGCATACACATACATAAAGAGGTTTTAATGCACTTCAAAGGAAGTTCTCAACTTATACTGAATATTCTATATGGACTGGACTTAAAAAATCAATTGCAAATAAAATTGGGTCGAAAGAGGCAAAAGCCGCTAACCAGCAAAGCACAGGGCCACATGACCCGTGTGTAGCAGTTGCCACTCAAATGCAGTTCAACAACAGGGTTCCATCCATCCATCCATCCATCCATCCATCCATCCATCCATCCATCCATCCATCCATCCATCCATCCATCCATCCATCGTTTATTTTTATTAAATAATTTATTTATATATAAATTTCACATCTTTGTAATTCCTAGGGTACAGCCCTCTCACCCTCCCTGACCATTCCTACCCTCTCCCTCCTGACCCAAGTGTGTCAGTTTGGTTGTTAGCTTGTTTTGACTTTTCTCATGGCTCTTGTTTATTTTTCCCCCTATATCCCATTTTCCCTATTAACCATTTGGTGTCTGTCTTTTTCTTTTTGACTTGTTACTGCTACTGTTACTGCTAATATGATTTCTTCTAAGTACATCCATGTTATCATAAAATCATCAAATTTGTCATTTTTAACTGATGAGTAATATTCCATCATGTATATATACACCACATCTTTTTCATTCAGTCATCTGTTTTGGGAAATTTAGGTTGCTTCCTAAATATTTATTTAAAAGTGCTTGACAACAGGGTTTTATTAACAAGGGAAATTAACCAGGACAATGAAAAGCTCTTAAAGTCAAAGGTGGCCAGTTATCTTACCCCAATAAATATTTTTCTGTGTCAAAGTTTCCCAAAGACACATGTACAAGATGGTGCCCTTTGTCCCTCCAAAACTGAGGCAGGCACTGCAAAGTCCAGTCTTTCTCCAGCGTCTTTTCTTCACTTCTTCTCCAATGTTCTGAGCTGCTCCACTTCCCCCTTGAAGGCTCTTCAAGTTTCATCCACAAGTGGGGGGTAAACCCCGAGGATTACAATGTTGTGAAATTTATATATATATAAAAAATACTAAAAAAAAAATTCCCTTGTGATTTTTTTTACAGTAAAATGCTTTTATTTTCTTAAAAAACAAACAAACAAAACAAATTTCATCCACAATTGCTGATGTACAAATCAGCTTTCCAAATCCCTGGCCATCTCCAGGAACCAGTTCACGATGACACCTTATTATAGTGCAGCACTTGCCACACCAGCTACTCTTCTGCCAGTCACTATAGCTCCTTGCTACCTCCAGCTCACTCTTTCAGGGGGCTTACCCTGGCCATACCACATGGGCCTATTCTCTCAATCCATCATTCTCATCTCCTTTCTTCCTTTTTTTTTCCTTTTTTCTTTTAAGGGGTTAACACACCCACACAAGTACCCCAAACAGAAAAAAACCCACTTCTGCTCCATGAGGAGCTGTGTGGGGTTTACCTCAGACTGCAATTGCCAAGTTATGTTCTTGTCCTTTGGTCCTCTGTCACTCCCAACACGAGGTTCAGCTTGGGTCTCTCCAGTTTGCACAGTGGTTCAGGTGGCTCAGCACTTAGTCAGGGTCGACTCTCCTCCACCTTCACATGGCTCCCACCCTTTGGGGCCAATGTTGGGAGAGCCCCAGGAGATTCTGCTTCTGGGTCCTTTTCCTCCATGCGCGAAAATCTCCAGTCTCTCTGTCCTTCCCAAAAGTTTTGTCCAAATTCCATGCTCCTTTCTTTTTATATCTTTTTTTTTCTCCTAAAAACCAAACGTTCCAATTACCCTCTACACACCTTTAGGTGATACATTTAGGTGATACATTCTCTCTTCCAGGTCCCCAGGTGGAATTTGTATCAAAGTAAAAGTACCCTTCCTGTTTAGGCCTCTTTTAGCTCCGTGTTTTTCAGACACAACTAATGCAATGCCTAAATTTTATGAACAAATATACTGCCCATATTGATGTCATGGCTTCACAAAGACATATCCATAGTAACTCCCAAATATGTGGAATGTAAACAGCAAGCTTAAAAATAATTCATAGGTGAAAAGTATGACAGGATAATACTTATATGTAATACACTGTGAATGAATTGAACAGGTCAGATAAAACTGTGCATATTAGAAATTTTTAGTCTAATTTATTCATTCAAAACTGTATATCAAATATAGGTCTGTTAAGGCATTGAAAACTTGTGTGTAAAGATATTTTAAAATTTCCTCCCCCCCACTGCATACCTCATGAAATTATATACATTATTTATAAAGGTATTTCCTAGGAAAAAATTCACAGCCAAGAATAATTCCTGGCATCCAATAATATTAATAAGTCTTTTAAAATTTTATTAGGTTAAAAATCTAACAATGATCACCAACACTGATTATTAATTTGTATGGTTCTTTACTCTTTCTGTAATCTTATTAGTGAGAAAGAACAGAAAGGAGCTTTCGACTAAATGTTATTTAAAAGAAACCAATGTTTAAGGAATAAATGACAAGCTGCAGGAGCAGTTGAGCAATCTGGAGAAAGTAGGTGTGATGTATGTGATGTATTTCTAGTGCAATCACTGATGTTATAAATTTATCTCTGTGCTGATGTAGCTGCATTCTGCTCATTGTATTCTGCTTATTGTGCTAGTTTCTTTAGAAAGAGGAGGAAGCGGAGGAGGAGAGGAAGGGAAGAGGAGAGAGAAATGTTTCCCTGGAAATTCTGGGCTTGGTTCTGAGATGGCAGATTTCCCCTTCTACCTCTTACTCTGCATCAGCATGTGTGTGCGAGTATGTGTGTGTTTGTGTGTGTGTGTGTGTGTGTTCTGTCTCTAATTGGCCACGTCCACTCTGTAGTTGCAGTCAAGGTGGCAAGACAGGCGCTGTACCTTGTGAGCCCTTGTCAGTATCACAGTCCCAGGAACTGAGTTCTCAGTGGTGTGAGTAGCAGAGAGGATGGCCAGATCCCTTAGTCTGCTCTTTCCTTGGCTACAACTAAATTGAGAGTTAGAGGGATCTGGAAGAGGGCAAAGTACAGCCAAACTCAGAGACCTTTCTCCTCAGGCATCATGGTTTTCTTGGAATTTCTAAAGAGATTAAAATGTAATTTCAAATTAATTTCCAAGGAATAACTAGGTAGTAACCAGCCCCTTTCTCTGTGCTCGCTTTCAACAGGGGGGAGGAGTGACCAACCAGGAGGTGAGTCAGAGTTCTACAGTTCTGCAAGTCCAGGAGGGAAACAGCTGTGTTCTCAACTTGCAGTTTCTCTCATGGCGCCATTTATACCCTTCAGTGGTTAGGCAGGATCCTGGTGAAGGACTCCCATCTCTGCTGGGAAGAATAGAGGAAGAATGAGAGCCTCTCTGGAGGCGCTCTACATCATCTACACAGAGCACTCTGTATACTGCAGCTTCTCACCCAGGGACTCTGCCTCCTACCTCTGTTCTGTAGGCACAGTCTCTGACAAACGTTATCTCTCCAGTCCCCGAAGTCTGTGCTGGGGTGCCAACCCCATAGCCTCAGTATAAGTATGGGACTTTTTGCACTCAGAGATTTTCTAAATCAATCATGAGATAGAAGTAATCAAATAATTAAAATCTATTAGAATGATTAAATTGTGAATTCTTGACTTTTAGATTTTTATAAACTTCAAATTAAAAATAACTTTATTGAGGTTAATTCACATGTATTACAGTTTACTCTTTTAAAGTAAACAATTAAATGGCATCCGGTATCTTGCAATGTCATGCAGCCACCATCTTTATTTTGAAACCATTGTCATAGGCCCCTAAAGAAAGCCACACACCCATTAAGCACTTCCCATTCTCCCCTCCCTCAGTCCCTGGGAAGCAGCAACCTGCTTTCTTTCTCTATGGATGTACCATTTGTGCATTACCTATAAAGGGAATAAAAGTGTGTGGTATTTGGTCTAAGCCTTTGTATGTTTGGTGGTTAATCCAACACAGTTCAACTGAAAAAGGCAAATATTCACAAAATAAATACAATGATTCTCATTAGCCTGCTTGCATTTTACTTCTTTTGTACTGTGACTATTCAGTCAGAAGTTTTGCAGATTTACTGATTCTTTTTTTTTTTTTTATACTAGGTCTCGCTATTTTTGCCTGTGGAACCACAGGCTCTCGTTGTTGGGGTACCACGGACTCAAGCAATCTCCAGCCTCAGCTTCCCAGGTAGCTGGGATTACAGGCGCATACCACCACGCCCAGCTATTTTTTTTTGGAACTAGGTCTCGCTACGGACCCCAGGCGGGACTCGAACCGCGATCCCTAGCCCCGGCCGCTTCATAGGCTGAAGCTTACAGGCACGAGTCACCGTGCCCGGCTTTGGAGCCACTCTTTATTTTATTGATTTTCTCTATTTTTATTTCAGTTCCATTGATTCCAACTTTATTTTTATTATTTCCCTCTTTATATTTGTTTGGTTTAGTGTTTCCCTTTCCCCAGCCTTTGACATGCAAGGTTCTATTATTCATTTGAGACATTGTCTTTTATAATGTTTCATTATTGTTAAAAAATTTCCTCTAAGTTTTCCCAACTGTTCCAGAAATTTTGATATGTGATATTTTCATTTTCATTCAGTTGAATATACCAAACTTCCCAAAGACATGCTCTTTAATCTATAGACTTTAAGAATTGTGTTTAGTTGCATATTTTGGAGGATTTGCAGTTATTAATCTTCCTATTAATTATCTATCAACAAGTAAGATTTATTTGCCACCTAAGTATGTATGTTTGAGTTTACCAGGAAAATCCCACAGACTGAAATATTTGGGACAGTAATCAAACAAAAATGTTTCTTGACACTGGTGCTCAATCTGATATTGCTTTTTATCATTGTTCTTTTGCTCATGATGTGTCAACAAGTCTTTTTTCATCAAAGTCCATTTTCTGCAGCTTTCCAGTACTGAAAACTTCATACCACTGCTTCCAATATACTTGGTGGTATGTAAAATTGTAGCAACTACAATAGATAGAGCCTATGATATTCAAAACCATAAAATTAAGGGCCTGTGCAACAGTGGGATAGGTAGCAGGTGGGGAAGATTCATGAAAATGGTGAACATCTGCTAACTGTCTGTTTGGCCTCTCGAGGGCGCTGTTGTCTCATCGGAAGCGGCATTTTTGAAAAAGCTCATGAAAATTTTCCTTCCAGACAGCCGAGGGAGGTGTTCTTACACTTATTTACACAGTGACATGTAAAGAATCTCAGACACAAGAGGCACACAGTTTTTGCCAAGAGAGCATCTCCTCCTTTTTGTCCCTGCAAAGGTCACAAGACGAAGACATCGAAACCCCTGGTGTTCCTCTCAGTCTCACAGAAGCTGACTCAAGATCCCCACACCTCAGACTGCCAACTGTTTGTAAGGAATGTCCCAGAAAGGAGCTCCCTTCTCTACCATGACAGTAGTGTTCACTGTGATGCTTGAGGTGGTCCTGTTCCTGAGTGAGTACCACTCCAGTTTACCCCTTGGTTCGAAAGTGGAACTCTGTTCCAGTTTCTGAGTAGAGACTTTTTGTTTTAGCTGTCTTACTGACCCAGCATTGATGTTGCAGGAGGATCAGGAGCCCAGTCAGTGACCCAGTCTGACACCCACATCTGGGTCTCTGAAGGAACCTCGCTGGAACTGAAGTGCAACTATTCATATGGTGGAGCTTTTTCTCTCTACTGGTATGTCCAGTACCCCAACCAAGGCCTCCAGCTTCTCCTCAAGTACCTATCAGGGGACACCCTGGTTAAAGGCATCAAAGATTTTGAGGCTGAAATTAACAAAGAAAAATCCACTTTCCACCTGAGGAAATCTGCAGCCCACTGGAGTGACTCAGCCCTATACTTCTGCGCTCTGAGTGACACAGTGCCTAGGGCTGCAGGGGGAACTGAGCACAAACCTCCTGAGACTTTGTAGCTGAAAAGACTCAGGGTCTCAGGCTGAGTTGTTTTCTTGAATATGGCATGTGGTGATGCCAAGTAGCACAGAAAATCAGACCAGTGTCCTGTTCTTAGGATTATCTGAGACCTTTATCATCTCTTTTGGCTATTTTTCAAAGTAAGCACTCCCATTTCCTAAAATGTAGCATTTTTATCTTTCAGAGGATTTTAGAGAAGGGCTATTACAGGAATTTTAGCAGATTGGAAGTACTTGTTCCCATATCTTCTGAAATTATGATAAACTAATGTGGTGGGCCATGTGAGGTGATTAAAGGCAAAGCAGAGAGCACTTTTCACCTCAACCATCATGCAAGTAGGCAATTTAGGTCAGTTGTTTCTTTCAAACTGCATTATCTCCAGATTACTAGTAATCTTATCCTGACATATTCCTTCCTTTGAAGGAGCTTACTCATTTACTAAAATATTTCTGATAGTGGAGAAATTAACACTGTTATTGAAGAATTTATACAAGGTGCTCTTTCCAAAGTTTACTGACTATAATATACTATATTATATACTATATTATCTATTTATATATAGCATATATGTTATATATGTAATATATACTATATAAGTTAGATATACTAAGTATAAATATATATATTATAGTATATAATATAGTATTATTTACTATAATCATTAAAATATCTTCTTTATCTAGTGGTCCAGTAACAGACATTGTAAACTAAACAAGATGTTATACCAAAGTTCCAAATATAGTCTTGGAATTGGGTACCCTGAATGACCCTTCCCTTTTTTTTTTAATCAGGTCTGATCTGAACGTGAGAAAACAAACCACAAGCTGATTAAAAAGCCCACTGCCTAAGCTAGCCATCACTGTAAGCTTTAGAATATTAATTTTGTCCTTTAAATCACTAACATATTGACTTATCATAAAAGTCTTAAGGATCTCTCCAAGTATTAAATGGAACTTTTTTGACAGATAAATCACAGATATAAGGAACATAAGACTATCCATTCTGTCTATAGGGTAAATAATTTGGTCAGGTTTTTTTCTCCACTCATCTGTATAACCAGCATCTTCCCCATGTATGTGTGGCTCAGTGGGTGTGCGCATGTCTAAGTGTGTATACCTGGGCCTAGGAGAGAAAGGATAAAGGGGAATGTTACCTTGGGGAAAGGGAACATGCTAGCAAGAGTAGAAGAGAGAGTACAGAGAAAGAAAGAGGTCAGAGAAAGAGTGTGAAGATTCCTGGGGCTTGGGAGGACCACTTGCCTCCTGGTTCCTGGTCATGACTCTGGCTCTGCCCTGCCTAGTGTGTCTGTGTAATTGCTAGAAGCAATAAAGAACCTGTCCAGATTGATAAGCCTGATACCGATGTACTACAATTGGCATTATGAACAGGCTACTTGCCCCGACATTGTCCAAATGTGCCAAAACAAATGGGAATTTGCCAATAAAAGAAAACAAACAAGCACACAAAAAAACCACATGCAACTAAAGATAACAGTTGCAACCTTACCAATCATTCTGAGAAGCCAAAACTCTTCTTTTTCTGACTCAAGATACCTTTGTAAAAAAAGCCCTGATCCAAATCTCAAAATTTGATGTAGTTTCTTGAGGACACACGTCCACCATCTCTGTAGAACATTGGTTTTCCCAATAAAACCAGCTCTTGTCTCTCCCGTTTGGTTTACCAGAGGTGGGTGGCTGAACTGGCAATTTTGGCAACAGATCTACACTGGTTTTGTGTCTCCTGTTTTGTTTTTTTTAAACCCACAACTTAATTTTGTGACATTCACTGAAATTCCAACTATAGTTAGAGAAGCCTAATCATCTTTCTTATTTCTTACATTTTCCATTCTTTTTCTCATTGTTCTGCTTTTCATCTTAATGTTTTTCTATTTCTCACAGTGTCAGTAGAAAACATTGGCAAACTGTTAACCATCATTTTGTTAGGGTGAGACCAAGGGACACCAAACTTGCATATGATAAACACCCATGCATGTGCATAAAGGCAAAAGAGATTCAACAGAATTAGTGTGCAGACATAGAGTGAAAAACCAGTTATCAATTTCCCAAAAACATCCCAAATAACATCTCTTCTCAAGCAAATGTCTCACCAGACAAGGTTGACCCAATATGGGGCTGTGAGGACTGACAGCTGCCACAAGTCTAAGGCACCTTCTAGCAGGGAACAAAGCAAGAGTACAAAATAAGTCAGGGGAGACTGGTACAAAAGGAGAAGCACAAAAATGCAAATGAAGAGAATGACTATCATTGTTAGCTTCCCCATGTGCCCCTTTCAGTGTTCCTATATGTCTGTCCTCCACATGTCAGGGTGCAATATCAGGGTGCAAGTTGAGAAGCAGGAACACACTTTCCCCCCCTTCTTTCTCTTTTTGTTCTTCCTTAGCCCAACTACCTTCCATGCTATATAGTTTCACGGGACTGCTCAGCTTCACCAATAGTTTAAGTGGGTTGGGCACATGGCAACTTTCCCTTTTATGTCTCTGTTAAACTCTCATCTTTACCTGTGGACCAATTCATTTTCTACTTCAGTGATAATAAGGTCCTCACTTCCCATCCTTTCACTTCTAAAACTACCTACAGAGTATTATTATTTATAGGAATTACTATGAATTATAGAATCAGAGATGAGCACATGCTAAAATTATTTTCATATACAGGTTTACAAAAACAGTTCCTTAAAAAATTATCTACCAAAATGACAAAGGGAGGTATAAGTCATAGTGTTCAATAAAATGTTTTTTATTGAATAAAATATATTTAAAAATCAAATTATATGAAATTTATTTTAAAAGTTAAAGATTTTTTTATAAAATACTATTTTTATAAAACACTATAAAAGATAGTTTTATACAAATATTATTCACAAATTTAGATTAATGTCCATCTAGTTGCTAAAGTAAGCACATAGGCTCATTTATAAGCATATTATAAAATATTTAGGGGCTCCTCACCCCCCAGCTCCCTGCTCTCTCAGGTAAAGAGCAAAACCATTTTCACAGGCTCCCCCTTGGATGCAGGTGTCTGCTGCCTGAATATAAAACCAGTCTTTCCACTGACTTTCCTACTGATCACCACTGGGCCAGAGAGAAAAGACTTAACAAATACACCCTTTGCTGGAAATTCCTTCAGAAGGAAGAGGCTACATCCTGCATTGATTTCCTTTAGTATCAGCATATCTATAGGTCTGGACAACTTAATAAAGGCCCTTTTATCAAGGAGTTTCATTCTTAGTGTCAATGAATAACTGATTTTAATTAAACAAACTAAATTCAAGCTGTGTTTCTTGGAATAGCTCCACTAGATAAAATCTGTCAGCTCCCTGGATTCAAATCCTCACTTGAATTATCTAATAAACTCTTTGTTTAGCCATCAGTGAGACTTTATTTGCAGAGAGCACAAGCAATTTAAAAGTAATATTAATTAATAATAAAAGGTGTTCCCGCCATCACGCTAACCATGGTGAATATGTATGTGCTAGCTCACTGGCACCTCAAGACCACACATGCACACATGGTAACAGAGCTGGGCGCCATCCTCACCTCCCATGAAAGTGGCACTGCTCCGTGCCAGAGTTGGTGGGTTCATGCACATGAGAGGAGAGATTGAGTTGGTTCATTCGTTTTACTTTTCTCTTTCCTAAAATATTTCCCAAATTCCCTCTCAGAGTGTGCCTTCACTGTCAGCAGCAGCATGGCCCACAGATTATTTGTCTGCTCAAGTGCAGTTTCAAGGATGGCTATCAAGTATGTGAAAAGGATTTCCTTAAGTCTGAAGAGTATTAGTGGTTTCAGAATGCAAATTGCCAGCACTCAAGGAACAGAGACCACTGTGCTCCTTTGTGTGTGTGTGTGTGTGTGTGTGTGAGAGAGAGAGAGAGAGAGAGAGAGAGAAATTCATGACCTTGTTCATATACTTGCTTTCGTTCTTGTATTTCAAATAAAAGCTCACCTTCCAAAAAACACCTATTATGTTATTATCTTGTCTTATCACCTCCACAAATGGCACGTGATTTCACAGCTTATGTTGAGTGTCTCTGGTGTATAAGTTTGAAGTAATTGTTACCAATTCCTTGTGGAGTATATAAGATGTGCTTTCCAATATGATGTTGTAAGACTTTTATCATATTTACAGTATAATTTGTCTCTGCTTTCCACCCCACAAGGTCTCTGAAGGAAGATAGCAAGATATGGAACACCTTTAAATAGTCTAAACTAGGTTGAACCACAAAAGAGTACTCATTTTTAAAATAAGTTCATAGGTAAAAATTAAATGATTTATTTTATGCCAACAGGAGGCACTGCAGACTTTTCTTAAATCTAGGGACTACCCACAGGGACCTGATTATGAAGAGTCTTTGGGAGATTTGAGAAATTAGGTAGTTACTTACTGTAAAGAGGAAGAATGGTGGTGGGTGAGAGAAAAATATATTAATCTCAGTGTATAAAAATAATGCTTCTTGTTGAACAGTCCTTTCAATTAATACTCTGCCTTAATTATGATTCAAGCACTTGATGCTTACAGCTGTAAAGCATGTATCTGTCACCATTCTATATGTATATTCTTATTATTTCTATATCTATATTTTTCCCTTAAATGCATCACAAAAGACTCATATCAAACAATCAATAAAGCAAAAGTAAAGTTGGAGAATTCCAAAACACAGAAGGTTTTCAATTGTTTATTCTAAGATATTTATGTATCAGGGAGAAGTATTGATTTTTATTTTACAGGTTTAAAGTCATTTCCAGTTATTTTTTCTGTCCCTTTCCTGTAAGTAGAAAAATCACAGAGAGGGAGAAGAGAGAAGTAAAAAGGAAAAGGAGGATATGGAAGAGAAATATAATCCAGTGGCAGGTGGGAGGAATGAACGAGACAGGTGATTTAGAAAAAAGAAGACATGAACTAAAAGCTTCAATAAGGGAAGTTTTTAACAGATGAGAAATAAAACTTGTTATGCAGCAAGGATAATATGTAGAAATAATGACTGAATTGATACGACCTAATTCTCACCACTTACACCACTCATATCAGGTTCATTCCCTATAAAAGTTTACTACAATCTGCTCTCTAGTGATTCCAAGAGTGTCCCCATCCATCTGTTTCAGATATTCTAATACTAAGTACATTATACAGAGTGTTTATGTTCTTAGAACTTATGACTAGAATAACTCTCAGTTAATCAAACCTGTGGTAAGTAAAGCTCCATTAATCAGAATATATGTCTGTTTGGGGCTTCAAAAATGTGGATGTTGATCTGTAATATAATGAGGGTGGAAAAGGCCTCTCTTTTTCTCCTCACATCTACTTCAACCATGATTATCGGAAAATGTCCTTCAAGAAACAATGATGAACATTCTTTCCCCTCTGGCTGCCCTGCCCTGCTCTCCAGCCACTGGCAGGGAGGCTGAGGCTGGAAGGCGGGGCTTCCTAGCAGAGACAGTCAGGCCTCAGCAGGGTTCCTGGGTGAGGCTGACTGGGTCTCAGCAGCAGCAACAGTTCCAGAGCCAGGTCCTGGCCTCTCCTTTCCAGGGCTGAAATACATCCCAGGAGGAAACTTCTGGAGCAAGGAGGCTGAGTGCCATGAAGGGGTGGCTGAGCAGCACAGTGCTGGGGCTGCTGTGCGCCCAGGTTTGCTGTGAGTTGGGCTGTCCCTGTCCTGGAGGGGGGTTGGCTGGATTGGCAGCTGCTGTTGTTGAAGCTGGAGGCAGAGGAGCTCACTGCCTGGCAGACTTTGTAGCTTCTCATAATCTCAGGGTCATTTTCTGGGTTGTGTGTAGTGACCATCACTGTGACTGTGTCTCCTTTTCTCCTCAGGTGTGAGAGGAGACCAGGTGGATCAGAGCCCCTCAGCCCTGAGTCTCCAGGCAGGAGCCAATGCCACCCTGAGGTGCAACTTTTCCACTCCTGTGAGCAGTGTTCAGTGGTTTCGTCAAAATCCTGGAGGCAGCTTGGTCACCTTGTTTTATATTACTTCGGGCACACAAAATCAAGGAAGATTACAGGCTAAGACAGTCCCCCTTGAACGCCACAGCTCACTGCACATTTCCTCTGTTGAGACCTCAGACTCAGCTACTTATTTCTGTGCCATGAGCCACAGTGCCTCCCAGGCACCTGCAGTCTATGCACAAACCCTCACAGGGCAGCTCCCCCTCCAAGCACAGCCACATGCCAAGGTTTCCACATAGCACTGGTTCAGTTCATCATTCCCCCTGGCAGGGTTATCACAGAAGTCTTTAGTTCCCCAAGACTGAGACTTAGGACATTATCATTTCAATCTACATTTCTTTCTGACCTAAGTCTCTGACTCAAAACTAACACAGTAGCTCATTAAAGACAAAATTAAAAGCATATATCAGCAATAATTTACTTGAATGCATATGTGTAAATGTGAAATTAAAAAGAAAATGAAAATGAAAAAGAAATCACTCAATTAAATGCTATAAGGTAATGATTCAATTTCATCAATAATGTTCAGGTCTGTTTTCTGTTTTTCTCCTACAGAAAGTTTTAAATATTGGCATCCCAACCTACAAGTGCATAAAAACAAAACAAAACAAAAAACAGTGCAAAAGTTTGCAAGGTATCCACATATTGATTAAGCATAGAAAAAACTTTAAAGCACTTATTTTTCATCTGAGTCAAATTCAAATTCCTCAAAGTTTATTTTATGGAGTAGGTTATGGTCCATCCTGAAAAATGTTCTCTATACACACAAGTGGAATATGTGTTCTGCTATTGTTGGGTGATCAACTTTTAGTTATCTTGTTATAAACTGTTGTTCAAGTCTTCATTTTCTTGTTAATACTCTGCCTAGTTATACTACTACCAAAAATGAGAAACTAAAATCTCCAACTATTACTGTTGAATTGACTATTTATCTCCAATTTAGTTCATTTTTGTTTCAGGAAACTTGATCTTTCCTGATATTTTGTGCATCTCAAATAGGACTTCCAGATCTGCCTGAGACACATCTCTGTAGAGATCATCAAGATGTTTGGACCTTGTCTAACTCCTTCCATTTGAAGTGCCTTCATCATTGCCTCAGGAATATTCAGCCATTTATATTGTTGCTTTGGTTGAAGCAGCAGCTACTGGACACAAACTTTTCAGGAACTCTTGAAAGTTATGCA